>BQKZ01001735.1:0-11935 GCA_036244855.1 Temnopleurus reevesii
CCATGGCATGATATCATTCAATAGGTTCAAGTGAACAATACAAACCGTTTTCCATACTGATTTTATTTTGGTGGGCATAATTAGTAATCATGAATATTCATGAAGGAAGTTAGGGTATTGTTATTTATATCATCATATCAATATTTATTGTACTTGATCATTTTGGACGTTAGATGGCACTTTTCAAGAAATTAATGCTGAGGTACGCTTGTACGCAGTGTTTTACGGTATGTTCGAGAAATGTTGCTATTTAAGTGATTCTAGTATCTAAATACATGTTTTCGGAGGCAAGGAATCCAATGGTAACAATCTGAATTACATATCATTAACCAATGGGCGGCCATATTAGATTTCAAAATGGCCACCATTTGAAATCTACATTTGTACTAATCTGTGGGTGTAATGCTGCAAGAAAATTTTGACTCAATTATGGGCTCTAAATATGTGTTTGTGGAGGCAATGAATCCAATGGTCAAAATCTGCAATACATAATTCCAACCATAGGGCAGTCATATTGGATTTCAAAATGGCCGCTATTTGATGTACGTTTGCACTCATCTGCGAGTTTGATGCTTCTCTTGACTTTATCCTGGTTTTTAATATGATTCAGGAGGCAAGGAATCCAATTGTAATGATCTGCATTGGATATTTGTTTTTGTTTTTATCTCCTTAGATTTTAAACGATGACCATTTTGAAATTCAAAATAGCTGTCATTCAAAATCTTAATTTGCACTTCTGCCAGTGTTTGTCATTCGGAACCACATGCAAGGTAACGTAGATCACACCATAATAACATAACTTGAGTCTGCTTATGCCAGTGTCTTATATACACGCTAAAAACTCAAATGTTAACTTAACATTTCAAAAGGTTGGAGGAGTGACAACATTTACAAATGGTAAATTTAGGCTTTATAAATGTTGGATCCAACACCTGAACAGTTGGATCCAACATTTTTTAAATGTTATTTTACCATTCTGAAAAGGTTGTCACTCCTCCAACCTTTTAAATGTTGATTCAACATTTGAGTTTTTAGAGTGTAAAATACCTTTCTTAACTTATTTGTAAAACTGTTAGTTGTCGTATGTGTACAAGTATATATATGATAAACTGCTGATAAATACTGCACGAAAATCACTATAAACCACTTTTTATTAAAGTAAAAATATCCGTCAATTTTATTCTGTTTTATTTATTATGTACTGCAGAAATATAAACATATTAGCACCCTTACTAATACCCAATCAACTGCTATTATAAGAACTTATCAATGGTTGCAAACTCTTTCGGGTAGGGGAAAGTGGTCCCCCTTTTATTAAACTTTTTGATAAAGATATAGACTAGATATATGGTTTTTTTTACTTTCTTTCAGGTTGAAAATGGCTTTAACAAAGGCAGAGAACAGCGACATTACAGAAAAGGGGAAAAAAATGTGATCCTGGGTTGAAGGATCGTGATGAGGCAAAGCATGTAAAGAAATATTACGTTCCAATAGATCAGATGTCTGCAGGTGACAAGAAAACGAGACGGGAAAGAGTATGGACTGGCAAGAGAAAGAGAAACAAGAGAAAGGCGGGAAAATATTGATACGATGGATCAACCTGTTACGTCATCAGCTCCTGGACCAAGTTGCACGAGCACCCCAATGAATGTGAGCATGTTTATGAACTTGACATTGTAAAATGTACATAGTTGTACCTCCTCTCCGCCCTAAATGTTACATTGTGATTTAAAGATATTCTAATCACGTTAAGAGTAAAATACCCTAATTTCCAATTTTCAAATTTTCAAAAGGGAAAAGGGATTTCTAAAGATGAAATCTAATTCTCTTATCATGATTGTTAAGAAAACACAAGCAAACTAATCAAAACTCTGACATCAATTCTTAAACAAGTTATTTTATTAAATCATTTTCTTTTAATTCATATATCTTTTGATATCTTCATTTACTTGCAGGATCAGCATTCCAAGAGAAGAAGTCCCTGGCTACGAGGTGAAACATATAATGTGCCACCACACAACGATGATCGAGTTCTGTTGAAGGTTACATTCCCATCTCACACAAATGTTCAAAAGGATTTCTGTTCGTTCCAGAAAAAAAAGAATCAATAACAGTAAATATTGTGCGAAACGGAAATATAAAAAGGCTTTACGAGGAAATTAGAAGTTCCAAAAACAAAAGGTTTGGCGTTTGCAAAAAAAAAAAAATAAGTTCGGCCAAAAAAAATGCTTCACACGGTCAAAGTTCAAGGGTTCGCGATTCCAATAAATCAACAACCCCTGTGAGAAGTGCAGAAAAGATTCTTAGAGCATCTGGTATGACACGACACCTCTAAAAGGAAACCAGCCCCTGGTATTATCGTGCTCTCATTGGATTAGGAAAAATGAGATGAACAAACTGTGAAAATTTGAGCAAAATCCGACCACCCGTTCAAAAGTTATGACTTTTCAAAGTTACAGAGATATGACGATCCCTACCGCTCATGGGGATCCGTGCGATCGGCAAATTCGACGGAATCTGTGACGTCATGTCGGATAACTCCCCATTCACTCTGTATACAATTTTTCACATTTTCTCCCTTTTTTTTCGGAAAAAATCAACAAAATGCCAATTTTCGATTGGGGTATAGCATTTCTGTATTGATTCTGCATGTATTTTGAGGAGAATGATGTTGCTACCTTACTCTAAATTTTACATGAATCCATTTTTAAAAATTCTATGTACAAAGTGAATGAGAAGTTGTCTGACATGACGTCACAGATTCCATCGATTTTGCCGATCGCACGGATCCCCATCAGCGATAGGGATCGTCATATCTCAGTGACTTTGAAAATTCATAACTTTTGAACAGGTTGTCTGATTTTGGTAAAATTTTCACATTCTATGAGAGCACGATAACTCCAAAGGCTGGTTCCCCTTAAGAAAAAGTTAAAGAAGCATTGATAGTACACAATGCTATGCTGAAAGACCTACAAGATTCGAAGATAGGTCGCAAATATATTTTTGAAGCTTCCAATCAACAGTTGAAGTCTCAGATGTACCATAGGGATTTGACACGCACCCTTAAGATAGGAAAACAATGGTATCCGGAAAAGGCTAAAAGGGTAAAAACAAAGGGAGCAATACAGTTTAGAGGCCTTTAAATTATCAAAGCAGACATGTTGGCCTGTATTCTTATGTCAAGTTTAACTTAAACTAGAGTTTAAATCTGTGGCTTAAGTATGGGAAGCCAAAGGCGGCTTGAATCTATAGCTGTTACAGTCGGTGTTTAATTTACCAGCACATCTGTCACTCATCATAGTATTATTATAAATGACTTGAAATAAAAACTCTGGCATTTTGGGCTTCCTTTTATTACTTAAACCTGATATCAGAATGCGGGCCATAGAATTATACTTGGGCTGTCAATCAATATCAATATCACTGTCAACCCCCCCCCCCCCCCCTTCTAAAAAAAGGCAAATGGTGCACTAATGGTTTGTGCTCGAGAAAGAAGACTGGAGCTTCCTTGTCTAAACAAGTCCTGATGGCTAAAGCAATGGTTAAAATTGCGATAATTACATTAATCATATCAATATTCACACAATTATCGCATGAATCCACAAAGTTGCGCACAAATAAGTATTTTCCTATATTTGCGAATGCGTAGATTTTTAGATCAATGAATGGCATTAACACATGTTGGAGTATTTTTTTTATGTTTCAATTCGTAGTTGAGTGTTGTTTTCATACCGGCTCCCACTGTTTCTCTATTATGTCATATGGCACATATCGTAACTGGGGATGATACAAGCTTGGTCGCATTTGACAACAAGGCGCTTGATTAGCGCGTATGTACAAAATGAAAATTTTATTTTTCAATTTAATTTTGCCTAACCGTTAAGGTACACAATATGGGAAAGGCCCAATTTAAAAAACGCCTGGTCCAAAATATTTTGAATTGCAAAGATAAATTGTGCTTAAAATGCAACATTTGTTGAGCTACAGAAAAATTATCACTATGTTTTCACTTTTGTCACTGTTCTTAGTTCATGGTTGAGTAATGAATACATATTATAGTTGAACATGTTGCATTTCGTAATAGTGCTGGATTTTCAGTGAAATTGTGAGCTACGTCACCGGCTCCAGGGGCTGTTTATGTCCTCATACAGTAAATATCGTAACAAGGGATTATACAAACTTGGTCACATTTGATAGAAAAGTGTTTGATTATCATGAAAAAATGAAAACGTTATCTTTAGTAGCTTCAACGTTAAGAAATATAATGTTGAAAAAAAAAATCCCAAATTATAAATACCCAAAAATATTTTGAATGGTGAAGGAAAATCGTGTTAAAATGCAACATTTTCTGACCCAAATAAACGATCTTACTATGTTATTACACATATGACCGTTTTTTAAGTTTATAGTTTAGCAATGAACACATAGTAGAGCTTTTTTCCATTTTCCATTGCAATTGTGAGATACGTTACCGGCTCACACTGTTTGTTTATGTCATCATACAGTATACATGTATATCTTAACTAGCGATGATACAAACTTGGTCGCATTTGATAGACAAGTGTTTGATTATCATGTACAAGATGGAAACACTATATTTGGTTGCTTCACCGTGAAGATATACGCTTTGAAAAAGAACCAAATTTTTAATCACTGAAAAAAATCGAATGCACGATTAAACAATAGTATGCCTTGTGATACACTGTGTAAAAAAAGTCCAAAACTGGCATATGGGATAATTTTGGACTCATTTTTTAGTCAGGACACTTTCTTTGTACTATTCCATAGCATAAAGTTGTTCATGTTGCGTAACAAATTTGATCAATCACCCGTTTTTGCACAAAGTACATTTGGTAACGGAGTTCACACTGAAATAGTTTTGGTATTAACACATTAAACTTCGATGGTCTGTTGAAAACAAAATATTAAAGTGGTGTTGCCAATATTTTAGATTTTGATGGATCGATATACTAAATTTATAAAATCACCAAATTTAATTGTTTTGGACGACTTTTATTTTTTGCGTTTTTAATAGTCGATTGGCACCGAAATTTGTGGAATTGCCCATATAATAAAAATTATTATAAAGAAAGCGATAACCACTGCTTATAATATCAGTTATGATAACAAAAATAACAATAATGGTAACAATAATGATACTAATGAGCGATAAGGATATCTTTATAATTCTTAGAGTAAGAAAAATATCAATGATGATAAAAATGAAATTGATGTGATTTTGATGAAGCAATTTGAGGTGATAATGATGATCATAAACGTGTTTGTACTATAATTTAAATTCAATTCATATTTACATCGCTTGGTATGATTATGATATCTTAACACATTAGATGATGACAGCCTAATTAAATAGAAAGGAATAGCCTTATGTAGGCAGAGACTTGAAACTATAGCATAAAAGTTTATTGTATTATAGTAAAGTAGACAAAAACAACCAAAATTCAATACAAAAAGCAAACCAAAATTAATCCAAACCAAATAAGAACCTACAGAATCACAAATTTTTAAAACTTTGGGGGTGTTGCTCAAAATCAACTGCATATCGACTGCAACTTTGAGAATTATAACGCGCATTTTCATTCGCGCACGGTATGCGCATTTAAAAAGACGCGCATGAAACAATGCTTTTGATTGGCGCGTTTCGATCAACTGCAACTTGCAATCAATTGCAACTTTTGAGCAACACCCCCTAGGTCTTGTAAAGTGACATAATCAGAACAGATGGGAACCTTTTCAACTCCTTCTAAAAAAACCGAATCAAGCAAATCATACATCTTTACCAAATTGGGCCTCAATTATTCTGTAGTATAGTTTGAAAAAAATAAACTTATTTTTCTATTTGCAAAGTGCTATGCATTGAAACAAATAACGAAATTCACCTCCCAGTTTGCTCAATGAACAAGGCTGGCAAATGTGGTCTCCCCATTTGATTTCTGCATATCTTTCTGTACTCACAGGTAAAGCCCTGGTCCCATAGACACCCCGGAGCAACACGATTCAACACGACTCTTTGTAAATTCACAGTTAACTGGCTCAGAACAAAGAGTCGTGTTGAATCGTGTTGTTCCGGGGCCCTATATGTGACCGGGGCTTAAACGGTGGTTACCACAACAGAACTTTGCCAAAACAAATCTTAATGAAGGTGTGAGTATTAACATGATCAAAATATAGTTTTCCAGGTTTAAACTAGTTTTGAAAGCTCTACACAGTGTACTTTGATTGCTTTTATTCAATTTATTTTCGTCTTACAACCATGCATATGACGCTCAAGTCCATTTGCAGTGAAAATCCCGAAAGTTAAGACTGAATCTGGCAAAAGATCATTTATGGCCTGGGGGCCTCAACCTGGAACTCATTGACAATACAACAATAACAATGCAATACACTTCAAAGCTTTAATAGGGCACTAATAGATAACAGGATTAAGAGTAGCAACAAGTACGTTTTATCAAGTCAAACTTTAACTTGTGATTCTTATTCCAATTTCAATCTCTTTGTTTTTCAAAATTACCTTCTGGTAATGATGCTTTATGATTATTATTGTTGATTTTATCCATCCAATGAAAAAACGAAATGTTTATCTTGATAGTTTGTAATGATTTTATAATCGTTTAGCTAATTTATGTATTTTAATAAATTTATATATTTTTAGTTTAAGAGTTATTTTTTCTATGTATACCTTCTGTTTTAATTTTCATTTTACAAATGTTTTTAAATTTATATATATTGACCTGTTCTTTTCTCAATCTTTATTATATATGTATCTTGATTTAAGTGTCATTTTACCTTGTATATTATGTTAATGGCACGGCCCCAATGTAAACCAGACTGTGTATCTGTTTGGGTTTTTACCGTGTTTAAATGAAATCCATCTATCTATCTAATTTACCTTGCAATTCTTGACAAAATGGTTCTTTGAATCATATTTTAACTGCTCTCTGCAAACATGAAATGCGAACGATTTCATGCTCCTGCCACATATTCAACATACCCAATTTATACAAAAGACTTTTCATACGAACTATCTAGGAGGAAAAATATATTCCATGATCATCTAATGATTTTAAGACTTTATACACACTATTTTTTATGATTTACATTCCCATGTGTTTTTTTTTCTTTCACGCAAACTGTGCGCATAATAAGCGCGAGTACATCTGGGGTCTGTATAACATAAAAGATGCAAATAAACTTACGATTTATATTAATCGTAAGTCTATGACAAACTGTGTATCATTAAGATACGATTAATTTTCAATTTATCGTATCTCTTTTATGTTACCGGCCCCTGGTGATATCATTTAAAATGTATTTTTGTAACAGAATTGGAACAGTTTTTTTTTCAAGCTCGATTACTCATATTACGCAATGATAGCGCATTCTAAAGTATTGTCTTGCATTGTATTGTACTGTATTTCCAATCAGTAAAAAGACATATAACATATAACATATTTCAAAATTAGAATACATCTGACAAAAATAATTTGCAATTAATAAAACTGGCTGGATTGTCCTTTCAGAGGAATTAAAATTAATACCTCTGTTCTTCCAAGGGGTCCAGTTAGTTTTGTTATAAACCTCTCAGCTCTCATTATTAGGATATCGAATTTGTTACACTTCAATTTTCCCAATGAATATCTACTTTAATATTAAAAAAATACTTACTATGTATATGTCTATTTGTAACGTTTCAATTTCCCCAATGAATATCTACTTTGAAATTTAAAAAATACTTACTAAATATGTTTATGTCTATTTGTTACGTTTCAATTTTCCCAATGAATATCTACTTTGAAATTGAAAAAATACTTACTAAATATGTCTATGTCTATGTTTTACGTTTCAATTTTCCCAATAAATATCTACTTTGATATTAAAAAAAATACTTTGTATGTGTCTATTTGTTACATTTCATTTTTCCCAATGAATATCTACTTTGATATTTAAAAAATACTTACTATATATATGTCTATTTGTTACATTTCAATTTTCCCAATGAATATCTACTTTGATATAAAAACAAATACTTACTATGTCTATGTCGGGCAAGCCGTCAGGTCCGACACTTTCTTCGGTTGCATTTCGAGAATGCTCTCTTAGATCATCGTGAATAGCAGGTGTATGAAGTGGACGGCACCAGGCCTCCACCGCCAACAGGAGGAGAATTGCCCATCCTTTTCCGACCATCGTTAATGTTTTTCCTCTTTCCTTTTCCCTCTTTCTTTCTTTTTGTTTTCTTATCTATCTTTCAAGTTATCGTAATCTTCCTTAAAGTTCAACCAATACAATTTGATCAACCGAGTTTCACACGCTAGGGCGGTCCAGAGAAAGGCCTACGTTTATAAATTCTGAATTTAAGCAAACGGACATTCAACAAAAATGTTAAATTTCAAACTTTCTCCGAATGAGATAATGTGTAGTGACTTCATCCGAATAGGCCGGTTGTATTTATTCAAGATAAACGAGTGGGATATGCATCGTTGAAGAAATGATGAAAAACAAACTGTCGCGAATAGCGGTTTATACTGTATACGTCAAACATATAGTACAATGAAAACGGCTTTAATATGTTCGGACCGAGTCACGGTTCGCTACAACAAGGTCGGGAGATATCACCATTGGACAGACAACCTTCAGACCTTGGTTGTATTAGCACCAAGTTCCTATCCTGTGTAAATAAGGTGTTAAATTTAACACCAGCCTGAATAAATATAGGTCCACACCAGAAAAGTGTTAAAATAACACCTGTTTGGATTCAAATCAATATGTCTAAATATCGACTGGTGTTTTTGAGAGCTTAAGCAACCCCAGTAGATGATTAGATAATAACTGATTCCAAATGGGTGTTGCTCTAACACTTTTCTGGTTAGGACCGATTTTGATTCCGGCTGGTATCAAATTTAATACTAGGGTTTTACAGTGTATTTTGTGTAAATCAGGTATTATTACAAACACCAGATGGGCGATGAAATTCATTAGAATCTACTACTGTATATTTATACAGCACGGAACTTTAAATGTTTTGAAATTTCAGTCCAATTCTCGCAATGAACAATATGTGATTTCAAACTTTATCTCGTCGATACCTCGTCAATATCAATATTCTGAGGTTGGGGAGATTTAAGAAAGTTTTGCAAATACGACGTCCATCATTTGTTTTAAATTGCCGAATTTTCTTTCTTAAACGTATATAACTGTATTGGTTTTGGGAGAGATAGCGCTTCAAATATCTAAATACTTTGTGGGCTGTAGTAAACATATTACCACAATCAGTGACAATGCAGTTTTAAACAGCAAATTGGAGTATGTTCATAGTTGTTTGAATAAAATAGACCAATAAAACGGCTTAATTACTGCAAAAAAAAGTAGCGACGTGGCTTGTGTCGCGCTTTCGAACACAACATCGCAGCTTTACTAGCAAAAGGAATGCAAACTCACACGCCGCACACGGTACCACCGGGACACTTCAACCATCCCGACCCGGTCGGTCGCCTGTCGATTCACTTAGCGCTCCGTAGGAATAACAGCTGACTGGCATTTTCAAACTAAAATCACATAGGTGGAAAGAATCTGCTCTTAATTTCGTATACAGTTATATTTAGCATGTAAAGTACTTTGTGAACATATGAGCTCGTTCCATATCAATTTCTGTATCCCGACAATCTGTATCTCAAACACAACATACATTGTATGTTTTTTTTTTTTTTGTAATGGAAGATGCTGTGTATGTTTATGTTTATTTGTGTAGTCGTATTTTATTTTCTGTATACGGACATGCTGAAAAACAGCTAGCCAAGCTGAAAGCATGTTTATTACTTACCGTATATAAATAAATAAACTGAACTGAACTAAACTGGAAATGATAGTCTACCCCCAAATAATTATTGAAAAAGATAATAAAACAGTTATCAATTTTTTTAATTACATGAAAAAAATGAGCAAATCAGTGGACATTTTCAGACATTTTGCCAATTGACGTCTAGAAGCGCTACTAACCAGAATTTCCTTTATTATTACAGTGCACGATTCATTATTTCTATATAGAAATGCAAAATTTATATGAATGTAAATGCCAACTAGAGGGTCTACATAGAATAGTAAGAGTTTTGAGGAAATCAAATTTTTAGAGAAAAAGAAACATATCATAACATTGATGTGAGTATAATGAATAGTCAGTTGTGACGTCATCAGTTGCCAATTTGTCTTAATAGGCCTATTATTAAAACACTCATATTAGACTAAACCAATAGTTTCTTTCTTGATAAAGGACTCCTTCTTATGCATGGAATTGAATGAAAATTTGAGAATCTTAGTTTTTGCGTACCCTTTTTTTATTATTATTTTTTGAAATCACGGAAATAACATAGCATATGCCCTCAAACAAACAAAATATAGTTACTTACATGAGAGTTCGCTAAATTTTAAGAAATAATTATCTCATAATAAATATGTTGTGGTCTCGAAATATGTTTAAGATATATATGGTTTAAGATAAATGATAAACACCCCGTGAATTTCACATTTCTTAATCTTTACCAAAACTGTATTTGGGCTTTGATTGACACTTTTAAAACAAGATGTGGCTTGTATTTTTCACACTTGGATTGTGTTTCATAAAGATATACGTATCATCCTACGCACGACTATACGAACGACGGTTTATCCCCAATCTCCAATGGCATCACGTCCAATGACCGTTTCGTCCAAACGCGCTTCGTCTAATATTAGGTGGACAACCTGACGATAGGACAAAGTGACACCAAACAAAGCGGTAATTGGACGAAGTAGGACTAGATCACATGATGATTGGACGAATACGCAAGATGGACCATATGGTTATTGGACGAAATGGCTATTGGACGGATGGGATATTGGACAAATTGGTTATTGGACGAAATGTTTATAGACAAAGTAATGTTGGACGAAGCGCGTTTGGACGAAACGGTCATTGGACGAGATGGCAATTTACCATACCAACGACTGGTGATGATTTCTCGTTCTCATTGATAACTCCTGGCGCTGAATCTCACCGAAAAGATCACCAGTCGTTCGTACAATCTTGCGTAGATCTACGCACGCCCTTTTTAAATACATCCCGGGGTGTAAAGGTAGAAAACTACATTTGCACACATTACGGTTATGATTACAACTTGTTGTGTACCTCAGATGCGCCAAAATAATAACCTCTATGAAGTATGTTGGTCGAATGTTGTCCAGAATATTTAATTCAAATAAAGATCTACTGTATCATAATTCATCTTGACACCAACGGTATCGCGATACTCCTAGCGTATTACTGTACCACACACACACACACACAAAACATTGTAAGAGCACATACAGTGCGCACTTCAATACACTGCCGCACCATGCGGAATACGTACTGAGAGAGACTCTTGCGCTATTGGTCAACGAGGGGTTAACGGATGTTTTGAATTGTGAGCGCACGGTACATTAATTTGAGGCCCAAATAGAAGAATTATTATTGGAATAACTATAAATGCGCCTATCATGACCAATCTTTGTGCTTATTTGACTGGTGATAAGTTCTAACATTTAGTACTCTTCAACATAACACAACAATCTTGGAAAGTCAAATTGTAGGCTGCAAAAGAAGTATTCTACCTTTAACACCATAGTTATAGTGATCTAACACTATTCTCGTATTTTTTCCAATAATTCTTTTATTATCCATCCATCCACTGATAACACATATAGCTCATATGCAAAACAATCGTGTACAAATTTGATCGTACAGCATAATATCATCAAACATAACATAAACACCGTAAAATGATACATCATATCTACTTGTTACTGTTTGTTTTAACAATAAATTTAGATCAAGAAATAGATAAACAGAATGGAAATTATATGTGTATATCACACTCAACAGAGCAATTATATACAGGCG
>BQKZ01001735.1:25861-41867 GCA_036244855.1 Temnopleurus reevesii
TTTTCACCCTTATGCAAAACCTCATCTCTCATGGTGTTTTGAGCAAATCTACTGATAGTCTACGCCTCAGACCTATTAGCGAGAGAATGAGCTGAAAGACCCCCATTCAAAATTGTCTAAAAATTGACAAAATAAGATGGTCTATTGAAGTTCCAAATCTGAGTGCTTTCATTATTCACACTTATTTTTGATGAATTTTTCAATTTTCATTTTTAACACACAAGTGAATGAGGATATAATTAGTGATGTGAGTCCATCATGCATGGTCAGTTGCAAGAATTAAAAATTCAAAAGCTGAACGTAACAAAAGCATTCGTCTGTGTTTTGTATTCATTTCTTAAGTTGATCAAGAAATTATTTTGCACGTAAAGTGATGTGGTTTTGGGATGAGCGACAATAATCATTGCTATGATATCTAAATTTTATTAAAGAAAAATATGAACATGATCTCTTTGGTACACATTTTTCCATAGACTTATGATAAATATTTATCGTAAGTTTCAATGCATCTTTTAAGTTCCATGCCCCTTTTTACCGGAGGTCATATATCTGACGCGCTTTCTTATCAAAAACTGATCTGTATACGTTTAATAGGCAGGTTTACTAATAGATGCAAATTATATGCATACCTCTAACACAAAGGTTGATCTTGACAACCACTAAGCTTGCCCGAGGCTTGCCCAACATAGCAACAGGTAATACATGCACACTGAGTTCCAATTATTATAGTCTTATTATTATCAACCGGCCTATGGAATACCACGTAACTACGTTAAACGCACATAAATTTGAATAGATATAAAGTAAACCCGCCTATTATTCACGACTGTTCACGGTGATGTATAGAATGAAAGCTAAATGCGTCCATTGCGAAATTAAAAATAGTGTACACTTGATCAATGGACAAGAAAAAAGATGAATTAAAAAATGAATGACGGGTACCGAAGAATGCTTAATATGTTATATTATATTCAGCTAGTCAATCGGCTTTTGCAGGCATCACGTACCGTACACAACGAATAATATTTTGTGTATTTCTGTTAACGTTATCTGCAATTCGACAATTTGGCCTAGACTTATTAATATCTTGTAAATACATGATCTAATTTGAACTTTTTTATTTTTTTTTTAATGCAGCTCACATCTTTCTCATCCAAAACGGATCTACATGTATACGTTTAATTTTTCACGACTGTTCACGGTGATGTATAGAATGCAAGCTAAATGCGTCCATTATGAAATTAAAAAGAGTGGTCCATTGATCAATGGACAAAATAAAACAGGAATAAAAAATGAATGAAGGATACGGACGAATGCTTAATATGTTATACAATGTATTTAGCTAGTCAATCAGCTTTTGCAGGCATCACGAACCGTACACAAAGAATAATAATTTGTGTATTTTTGGTAAACGTTATCTGCAATACGGCCGTTTTGGCCTAGAATTATTATTATCATGTAAATAAATAAGCTCAATAAACAAGTGACAAATAAATGATATCTTATGCGACTTTCCATTTTGGTAGTCTTAAAAGGAATAAACTGTAGAAACGAATGGGAAGTCAGTTCTTCTTTAGTTGAAACATTACTCGTTTAGTGATGTAACTTATTGTATTTTACTTTATTTTCAATCAATAGAAAGACATAACATACTACAAAATTGTACATGTGTACAAAATACTTTGCAAGTAGCAAGACTGGCTGATTGCCCTTTCAGAGGAATTAAAACAGATATCTCCGTTATTCCAAGGGATCAAATAAATAATTATGATAGGTATAAAAACATGACAAACTGGGGAATGAAACACTTGACAGTTGTTTCAAACACAGCTTGTTCTAATGTAAATTCAATACCCACACAATGATAAAACTTAGATGAAACATGAAACTTAGATAAAACAAATCTAATTTGATTTTAATTTGATTTTAATTTGATTTTAGTAGTTTATCATTTGAGGCGCGCATCGTATTTAGATGTAGATTTAGATGAGGTAATCTTGTCTTAATTTGTCAAATATTATAACTCATTATCATTATTGTTATCTAATTCTACCCAAGGCGTTAATTGGTTGAATCCCATCCATGGCGTTAATTTCCTTCAGCAAGAAATTCATCCACATTGTGCTGCACTTAACCAAGGTGAGGTGAATGGGTACCTGGTTGGAATTTATTCCTTGGAAAATCGTACATGCGCCTAATAGCTGCACTGCTAATGCCAGGATAATAATGCTGCAAAGGTAGAGCGCTTAGAGAGTTAATTCTTCATAAAGAGTTGATAAGCGCTCTATAAAAGCCGCCCATTATTATTATCATTATCATCTATATTCTACCGGTATTATTTTATACTGTCCACATGAGTGCTTTGAAACGCCCTTATAAATTGCTGTTATCATTATCTTTATTATTTTGATATAGAAAACAATTGTCTATCAGTCTGTAAACGTAATATTCTTATTTTTTAGTTTATAGACTTAATTACTTTTTAATCTCTTCACCTCATTATTTGCCTAATTCTTCTAAAAAATGCATTCAAATTGCCGAAAATAAATTTTAAAAAGTGTCGCATAAGTAAAATAACGTAACAGTCACAAACTGATAATTCATATTGAACACATCATATTTACTTGTCCTGACATAATAATTTTAATAGTTCTTTAAAGTCCTGTTGAAATTTCAAAATTATTTTTTCTATTTATGTCTTTATATTTGAGCAGCAAAACTTCAGATCCAGTTAAGTATCGTCTATGACTTGTTCACTCTCTTTACTTGCATTTTAAGAAATACATGAAATTCTCCTTGAACAAGACATTGGTGAAAGCATACAAGAACGGATTAATAGTAGAATTTGTCCACAATATGAAAGTTACTATTTGAGCAAATACTTCATAAATACTCGAAGACTGCACATGCGTATAGCAGTCTTTGACGTAGTAGGGTAGCCAGCAGACGACGAACACACCAAGAAGCAGAGTCAGGAACTTTGCTGCCTTCCTGTGTTGCGACCCGGATGTGTTTCCATGAATCCGCATGTCACTGACTTCCGGTGGCGTTGCCTGAAGATGTCGACTTTCTGAAGGGGTTTGAGCTGGCTGCTGGGTCGATCGACTGTGCAGACTCTGAAGAGTTGTAGAGCGCCCTTTCAGATGGAAATACACTCTGAGGTTCAAGAACAGGACGCAGAGGGCGGGCAGCAGGAATTCAAAGAGGAACATCAGGACGACAAGTAAGAGGTTCTTCCTGTAGCCGAGATCGCAATGTGATGCGTTTTCGCGAACGTAGCCTGTTCTAGCTGTGTACATAATTCCGAGGATCGTATGCACGGCTAGACATGCAATCCAGAGAATGCTGCAGATAATCGCGACCTTCTTGTGCGACTGTCTGGAGCGATGCCGAAGCGAGTTCTGCACCATGAGACATCTATCCACGCTGATAGCAACTATTGTAATCACTGACATATCGGTCGTAGTGTAGTCAAACACCCAAGTTACTATGCAAAGCGTTTCCCCTAGCAACCATCTCCCAGATGAGAACAATGGAGCATAAATCACCATGACAACGCCAACAAGCAAGTCGGCCATCGCAAGGTTCAGAATGTAAGCATTGGTTGTGTTATTCCTGATCCTCGGGTCCCGTTTGTATGACAGTAGAACGAAAATGTTACCAATGAAAGTGGTGATTGTGAATGGGAGATAGATAATGGTAAACAACACGTAACGAAGATACGGTGTATTATTTTCTGAAGACACATTTGAAGTGAGGTTAGTCTGGGATATTATATACATCGTTGCTGCTGCTTAACCCTTTTAACAACTGGAACCGGGTGTTCCCTGCACAAATTATAAGTGTAGTACAGAATTCAGTCGTCAATGGGTTAACTTGTCTCGACTTCCTTCTCGACAATAAAAAGAAAATTGATGACTACAGATGGCGCTACATTTAAGTGTGTCTGTAAACAAGTCATGTGGATCAGGATTCGTAATTCCGGTTACGCATTCGTCCATTTGCAAGATTGTAGATCGAAAAAGATCACGACGTTTCTTTTGTACTATACTTCCTGTTGTTACGTATTTCTTAGATGCAATACCAAGTACATCAGATGACGCTCACAGACGGAGCACGTACATTAGCTCCTGAAACCGGAAGTCACCTTCCCAATCTCAACATATCGATATCGACTGTAAGGTGATATTTCATTTGATATCGCCTATTGTCTATGATGATCGAAAAAAAAATTATCTCTTACTTGGTGCGTGGTTTTCACACTATGTACGTCGAACGCGATATGATATATTTCCGTAAAATTAAGTCGAACGCCAATTAGATGCTTCTCTGTAATGCTATTCAAATCGGAGCCGGCTTGTGATTGTTGTGTCCACACAGTTCAATACGCGACGTACAGATCTATTGTCCCATGACCGTCTTTATATGACACGGACATATTTTCCACTGTGTTGTAGGCGTGGTGATCATTCCCTCTCAATCTTGGAAGATTCAAATAATTCACATTGGGGCTTGTCTATTACCGGATTTTGCCAGATTCCAAGAGAGAGAGAAAGCGAATCTGAGTTCTGCGGCGTGTATCATTCAAATTTGAATATTTGCGCCAGAAGGTGAAATGGGTCGATTTTAACGTCACTATCCTAAAGATGCGATAGGGGCCTCGAACCCGCAGCACATGAAACCATGCACCCCAGCCAATTGTGACTGCTCTAAACAGCTTGATTTCAGGCGCACGCTACAACGTTCAATCAAGGTGAGCTGTAGACTTAAGCCAGGTTAATAATGCTGCAATTGTAGAGCGCTTCGGGAATTCCAATGAAGAGTTGATAAGCGTTTAAAGCCGTTCAAACGAAACTTCGAAATTCAATGGTCCTTTGGACATAATGCTATTTAAATCGGTTTGTGATTGATGTGTCCGTACAGTTGAATACACGGCGTACGGCTCTATTGTCTTAAATGTTCGGAAATGGTTTATATTATATCATTATTATCATTATTAAATTTGAAGCAGTGTTCCACGTCTTGATTGCAAGAATTGATTGCAAGCGATGGAGGGGTCGTAATGGTTATGTCGTATGATATCCGTGTCCAGTGTATTGCAGCTGTATCTATAAGTGTAACATCATAACATTGAGAGCATTCCATTTAAAGGTCGAATGCTCTAATAAGATTCCCTGGATGTTGAAATTAGATCCGGCTGATGCGTTGCGTGTTTAGCGGAAGCTTGGTCGCATTTTTGGAGATGCTGGTTAATCCAAAAGAAGCTCCAAGATGACAACTTTGAAAGCATTTCTAAGTTGTGGAAACACCCTTGCGATGTAACTGATAAACATATTGATGTATATGGTGCTTCAGTCTTTAGAGAAACGTTTTGCTTCTGTAACGGAATATGTGCCGATTTAGTGGAAGTCGCATTTCAGATATGCTTGTTAATCCAAGTTGACAACTGCGAAAGCATTTCTGAGTTGGAATAAAACACTAGCGATGAAACTTTTAAACAAATTGGTGTATGGCGCCTTAGTCTTCAGAGAAAGGGTTTGCTTCTGTAACGGAATATCTGCCCGATTAGAATCTTCGTATAAGGTGACCAAGACCTCTCGGAAGAATCGATGCCAAACATCTCGAGCCACACGCAGCGGTTGGATGGTCAGAGTGACGCAGATCAATGAAATGCTTGGCCTGATTACGTATATATTGCTCTTCTAATTCGGTCCTCAATCAACTCTCAATATACATGACCCCGTTTGCAAACGTGACACGCATCTGATAATTAACTTGCCACTCTTAAATCGTATAACGGATGGGACTTCAACAGATTGGCTTCCAACAAGTTTGCTGAGAAACTACTCTTGTAATCATGACGATAACGAGACACGTTGAATAAATAAAATGTCCCTCTTGAGAGCGGGGTCGTGGGCGAATTAACCTCAGAGCGTGGCATTTGCTCTGGTACGTGCATTAAGTGGGTGGATCCAGGAGAAGCCGATAAAAAAGGGGAGGCAAGTAGGAAGCCCCCGCCCCAGAACGATAAGTGCCTGGAGAGCAAAAGAAGGAACAAAAAACGTCATAGTTTCAACCATGCTGGGGTCATATGTTCAAAACCCACCTACCATGCCTATGGCTATCATTTCCTTCAGCAAAAATGTTATCCAAAATCGTGCTGCACTCAACACAGGTGAGGTGAACGGGTGCCTAACAGGAATTCATTTCTTAAAGTGCGTCGTGCGTCGTCCTCATCATCATCATCGTCACCCTCCCTATCACCACCATCATCATCACCATGACCACCATCATTAGGTTCATCATCATCATCACATCATCATCGTCATCATCATCATCATCATCATCATCATCATCATCATCTTCATGACCATCACCACCACCACCACCACCACCACCACCATCATCATCATCATCTTTCATCATCATCATCATCACCATTATCATTATCATCATCATCATCATCATCATCATCATCATCGCCTTCATCACCAATTATCATTATCACATCGTCTGTTTTGAAGCCACAAGGGAGCTAAATCATTTTGGATATTCGGAGAATAGTGTAAACTATTTTGACGAGTAGAATAAACTCCCCAAGTTGTGGATGATCGAGCAATACGCTATTTACCAAACCAGAAGACCCTTATACCATATGTAGGGTAAAGGTTAGCGATATTCTGGCCCCAAATTTCCCCGGCTTAACACCCTTTGCCAGGAAGGCGTCTTCATTTTTCCTGCAAAGAGTTGACAGGCAAGCAAACAATAAAGTAACATTAACAGCGCCAGAATTGTTATCAAAGCACATTACATTCTCCTCTCCCTATTTTGACAGTTTTTTTTCGGGGGGGGGGGGGGGGGAGCGCTCGTCCGTCACTCCCCTACAAAGTCACCTTCACCTCTTCACTCGATCCATTTATATATGTCACTTACCTGATAACCAAACATCTTAACTGCAATCACCACCACTCCATATGATATTGACATTAAGAGCAGAAGTGACTACAGAATTGGACAAATTAATTGACTTCATCCAAACATTCACAATAGCTTCATTCAGCTTCCTTATGCATTCAATGAACCATAGACCTACAGGTCTATGAATAAACACATGCGAGACCTGTTCGACCTGACTCCCGCCCTTCAACCAGAGGGTCGTAGGTTCGAATCCCACCCATGGCGTTAATTTCCTTCAGCAAGAAATTCATCCACGTTGTGTTGCACTCGACCAAGTTGAGGTGAATGGGTACCTGGCAGGGATTTCTTCCTTGAAATGCAGAGCGCTTCTTACAGCTGCACTGCTAAAGCCAGGGTAATTATGTTACTTTGTAGAGCGCTTAGGGACGACTGATAAACTTAGTGTTAGGCGCTATATAAGCATGTATAACTATTATTACTATTATTATCTAGCTATCAGTGTTTGAACGAGAGTTGCGTACTTTGTCCAAAGTATTTGTCTCTCCTGCCCATAGTGTGACGAGCAAATTACCCTCTCAATAAACCATCAGATAACAGGCCATCGTTAACTGAGTCACTTATTAATGAACCGGTTGGACGAAATGAATAGTTCATAAAGGGTGAAAGTTTCTCAGACCCCGAAATGGTTTATCTTATCGCGTGGAATTGTATATATATACACAGCTTAATTAGGATACAAATGCATAATTACGTCTTTACTGAATTAAATATAACTTTCGATAATAATGATATCTCTTATTTACCAAGGGTAGCCACTTTCAGCTGATATCTACTCGCCAAGCGAGTCATGCATAAGATTAAATTATTATTACCCTTCTCCTTTCTGATAAAAATAATAATAATGATAATGATAATGATAGTAATAATAATGATAATGATAGTAATAATATTAATATTTTTGAAATATATCTTGTTTACCCAGGCTAACCACTTTTAGCTGTCATTTTGTATTCCTGCGGACGCTGCATAACATATAGTAATTATTACCCTTCTTTATTCCGAAATGCCAAACGCCTTGCAAGAAGACACTAGAACACGATATAAACTATTTTCGCCAAATTAAGTCCTTTGTAATGCTATTCAAATCGGAACCGGCTTGCGATTGTTGTGTCCACACAATTTAATACACAGCGTACGGTTATATTGTCGGTTGTCCACTTAACTTTTCGGAAATAGTTTATATCGTGTTAAATTCCATTTTCAAACGTCTTTGGAATGAATCGGCCATGATTCAACCAATGAGACTTCTAAAAGTCTTCTAAAAGTCTCCTTGATAAAACACGTGACCTCCCGTTCACAAGGCAGACGCTCTACCACTGAGCCACACATGTCCGTTTCTACTTCTACTTCTACTTCGATACTCATTGAACGCCTGTTCAATATATTTATGAGAAGAACATTAATGGGATGTTGCTTAAATAAGGAAATATGTTATGAGCTCTTACAAGTCCATTACCAAAAATCAATGTATTAGTCCCTGCAGGAATAAATAACAAAAAAATATTATATACATATTATTCATGAAAGTTCAATCTATTCAAGTGAGCATGAAACTCGTTTACAGCTATCAGAGGCATTTATACACTCGTATCACACAAAATAATCCCAGCTCCACCCCAGTCATGCCAGTCTAGCGTGGTGTCCAATTGCTGCCCCAATCACCAACAGGTTAATGATGTTTAAGTCAGTTAGCAAATTACTCACAGGAGCTCTGTCATTTTCGGCTACCAAACCCACCTATAGGTCGTCGTTGCTTAACAAACATTGAAGTTTCAGAATGAAACAAGATAGATCAATTCCATTAAGCGTGTTTCAGGGTTCCCCAAATCGGGACCCGAGTAATATGTGTCGCCCCGTCCCCGTTCAAAATATGTGTGGCTCTCTCAGAGCAGAGAAGATTGGCAACTCCATAAACTCCAAGCGACATAGAATAGCGCCCTCATCCCTGATACCAAGTTTGCGTCCCATAGGTTATCTAAATTTTACACCCCTCCTTCCTTTGCCTTCCATTTCAAGGACCATAACATTCAGCAATATTTCCCCTCGAGTCAAATTCGTGGAAAATTAACAAAATTTGTGTGATGGTATTTGGAATTCTTAAAGGGGAACCAGCCCCAGGAAAAAGATTATGAAAATTAATAAGTTTTAAACGGATTGTCCGATTTTGCTCATATTTTCACAGTTTGTTCTTCTGATTTTGCTTTATTCATTGGAGCACGCTACTGTCAGGGGGGGGGGGNTGTCCACATGAGTGCTTTGAAACGCCCTTATAAATTGCTGTTATCATTATCTTTATTATTTTGATATAGAAAACAATTGTCTATCAGTCTGTAAACGTAATATTCTTATTTTTTAGTTTATAGACTTAATTACTTTTTAATCTCTTCACCTCATTATTTGCCTAATTCTTCTAAAAAATGCATTCAAATTGCCGAAAATAAATTTTAAAAAGTGTCGCATAAGTAAAATAACGTAACAGTCACAAACTGATAATTCATATTGAACACATCATATTTACTTGTCCTGACATAATAATTTAAATAGTTCTTTAAAGTCCTGTTGAAATTTCAAAATTATTTTTTCTATTTATGTCTTTATATTTGAGCAGCAAAACTTCAGATCCAGTTAAGTATCGTCTATGACTTGTTCACTCTCTTTACTTGCATTTTAAGAAATACATGAAATTCTCCTTGAACAAGACATTGGTGAAAGCATACAAGAACGGATTAATAGTAGAATTTGTCCACAATATGAAAGTTACTATTTGAGCAAATACTTCATAAATACTCGAAGACTGCACATGAGTATAGCAGTCTTTGACGTAGTAGGGTAGCCAGCAGACGACGAACACACCAAGAAGCAGAGTCAGGAACTTTGCTGCCTTCCTGTGTTGCGACCCGGAAGTGTTTCCATGAATCCGCATGTCACTGACTTCCGGTGGCGTTGCCTGAAGATGTCGACTTTCTGAAGGGGTTTGAGCTGGCTGCTGGGTCGATCGACTGTGCAGACTCTGAAGAGTTGTAGAGCGCCCTTTCAGATGGAAATACACTCTGAGGTTCAAGAACAGGACGCAGAGGGCGGGCAGCAGGAATTCAAAGAGGAACATCAGGACGACAAGTAAGAGGTTCTTCCTGTAGCCGAGATCGCAATGTGATGCATTATCGCGAACGTAGCCTGTTCTAGCTGTGTACATAATTCCGAGGATCGTATGCACGGCTAGACATGCAATCCAGAGAATGCTGCAGATAATCGCGACCTTCTTGTGCGACTGTCTGGAGCGATGCCGAAGCGAGTTCTGCACCATGAGACATCTATCCACGCTGATAGCAACTATTGTAATCACTGACATATCGGTCGTAGTGTAGTCAAACACCCAAGTTACTATGCAAAGCGTTTCCCCTAGCAACCATCTCCCAGATAAGAACAATGGAGCATAAATCACCATGACAACGCCAACAAGCAAGTCGGCCATCGCAAGGTTCAGAATGTAAGCATTGGTTGTGTTATTCCTGATCCTCGGGTCCCGTTTGTATGACAGTAGAACGAAAATGTTACCAATGAAAGTGGTGATTGTGAATGGGAGATAGATAATGGTAAACAACACGTAACGAAGATACGGTGTATTATTTTCTGAAGACACATTTGAAGTGAGGTTAGTCTGGGATATTATATCCATCGTTGCTGCTGCTTAACCCTTTTAACAACTGGAACCGGGTGTTCCCTGCACAAATTATAAGTGTAGTACAGAATTCAGTCGTCAATGGGTTAACTTGTCTCGACTTCCTTCTCGACAATAAAAAGAAAATTGATGACTACAGATGGCGCTACATTTAAGTGTGTCTGTAAACAAGTCATGTGGATCAGGATTCGTAATTCCGGTTACGCATTCGTCCATTTGCAAGATTGTAGATCGAAAAAGATCACGACGTTTCTTTTGTACTATACTTCCTGTTATTACGTATTTCTTAGATGCAATACCAAGTACATCAGATGACGCTCACAGACGGAGCACGTACATTAGCTCCTGAAACCGGAAGTCACCTTCCCAATCTCAACATATCGATATCGACTGTAAGGTGATATTTCATTTGATATCGCCTATTGTCTATGATGATCGAAAAAAAAATTATCTCTTACTTGGTGCGTGGTTTTCACACTATGTACGTCGAACGCGATATGATATATTTCCGTAAAATTAAGTCGAACGCCAATTAGATGCTTCTATGTAATGATATTCAAATCGGAGCCGGCTTGTGATTGTTGTGTCCACACAGTTCAATACGCGACGTACAGATCTATTGTCCCATGACCGTCTTTAAATGACACGGACATATTTTCCACTGTGTTGTAGGCGTGGTGATCATTCCCTCTCAATCTTGGAAGATTCAAATAATTCACATTGGGGCTTGTCTATTACCGGATTTTGCCAGATTCCAAGAGAGAGAGAAAGCGAATCTGAGTTCTGCGGCGTGTATCATTCAAATTTGAATATTTGCGCCAGAAGGTGAAATGGGTCGATATTAACGTCACTATCCTAAAGATGCGATAGGGGCCTCGAACCCGCAGCACATGAAACCATGCAACCCAGCCAATTGTGACTGCTCTAAACAGCTTGATTTCAGGCGCACGCTACAACGTCCAATCAAGGTGAGCTGTAGACTTAAGCCAGGTTAATAATGCTGCAATTGTAGAGCGCTTCGGGAATTCCAATGAAGAGTTGATAAACGTTTAAAGCCGTTCAAACGAAACTTCGAAATTCAATGGTCCTTTGGACATAATGCTATTTAAATCGGTTTGTGATTGATGTGTCCGTACAGTTGAATACACGGCGTACGGATCTATTGTCTTAAATATTCGGAAATGGTTTATATTATATCATTATTATCATTATTAAATTTGAAGCAGTGTTCCACGTCTTGATTGCAAGAATTGATTGCAAGCGATGGAGGGGTCGTAATGAAAATGTCGTAAGATATCCGTGTCCAGTGTATTGCAGCTGTATCTATAAGTGTAACATCATAACATTGAGAACATTCCATTTGAAGGTCAAATGCGCTATAAGATTCCCTGTTCCCTGTTGAAATTAGATCCGGCTGATGCGTTGCATGTTTAGCGGAAGCTTGGTCGCATTTTTGGAGATGCTGGTTAATCCAAAAGAAGCTCCAAGATGACAACTTTGAAAGCATTTCTAAGTTGTGGAAACACCCTTGCGATGTAACTGATAAACATATTGATGTATATGGTGCTCCAGTCTTTAGAGAAACGTTTTGCTTCTGTAACGGAATATGTGCCGATTTATAGCGGAAGTCGCATTTCAGATATGCTTGTTAATCCAAGCTGGCAACTTCGAAAGCATTTCTGAGTTGGAATAAAACACTAGCGATGAAACTTTTAAACAAATTGGTGTATGGCGCCTTAGTCTTCAGAGAAAGGGTTTGCTTCTGTAACGGAATATCTGCCCGATTAGAATCTTCGTATAAGATGACCAAGACCTCTCGGAAGAATCGATGCCAAACATCTCGAGCCACACGCAGCGGTTGGATGGTCAGAGTGACGCAGATCAATGAAATGCTTGGCCTAATTACGTATATATTGCTCTTCTAATTCGGTCCTCAATCAACTCTCAATATACATGACCCCGTTTGCAAACGTGACACGCATCTGATAATTAACTTGCCACTCTTAAATCGTATAACGGATGGGACTTCAACAGATTGGCTTCCAACAAGTTTGCTGAGAAACTACTCTTGTCATCGTGACGATAACGAGACATGTTGAATAAATAAAATGCCCCTCTTGAGAGCGGGGTCGTGGGCGAATTAACCTCAGAGCGTGGCATTTGCTCTGGTACGTGCATTAAGTGGGTGGATCCAGGAGAAGCCGATAAAAAAGGGGAGGCAAGTAGGAAGCCCCCGCCCCAGAACGATAAGTGCCTGGAGAGCAAAAGAAGGAACAAAAAACGTCATAGTTTCAACCATGCTGGGGTCATATGTTCAAAACCCACCTACCATGCCTATGGCTATCATTTCCTTCAGCAAAAATGTTATCCAAAATCGTGCTGCACTCAACACAGGTGAGGTGAACGGGTGCCTAACAGGAATTCATTTCTTAAAGTGCGTCGTGCGTCGTCCTCATCATCATCATCGTCACCCTCCCTATCACCACCATCATCATCACCATGACCACCATCATTAGGTTCATCATCATCATCACATCATCATCGTCATCATCATCATCATCATCATCATCATCATCATCATCTTCATGACCATCACCACCACCACCACCACCACCACCACCATCATCATCATCATCTTTCATCATCATCATCATCACCATTATCATTATCATCATCATCATCATCATCATCATCATCATCGCCTTCATCACCAATTATCATTATCACATCGTCTGTTTTGAAGCCACAAGGGAGCTAAATCATTTTGGATATTCGGAGAATAGTGTAAACTATTTTGACGAGTAGAATAAACTCCCCAAGTTGTGGATGATCGAGCAATACGCTATTTACCAAACCAGAAGACCCTTATACCATATGTAGGGTAAAGGTTAGCGATATTCTGGCCCCAAATTTCCCCGGCTTAACACCCTTTGCCAGGAAGGCGTCTTCATTTTTCCTGCAAAGAGTTGACAGGCAAGCAAACAATAAAGTAACATTAACAGCGCCAGAATTGTTATCAAAGCACATTACATTCTCCTCTCCCTATTTTGACAGTTTTTTTTCGGGGGGGGGGGGGGGGGAGCGCTCGTCCGTCACTCCCCTACAAAGTCACCTTCACCTCTTCACTCGATCCATTTATATATGTCACTTACCTGATAACCAAACATCTTAACTGCAATCACCACCACTCCATATGATATTGACATTAAGAGCAGAAGTGACTACAGAATTGGACAAATTAATTGACTTCATCCAAACATTCACAATAGCTTCATTCAGCTTCCTTATTCATTGAATGAACCATAGACATACTGGTCTATGAATGAACACATGCGAGACCTGTTCGACCTGACTCTCGCCTTTCAACCAGAGGGTCGTAGGTTCGAATCCCACCCATGGCGTTAATTTCCTTCAGCAAGAAATTCATCCACGTTGTGTTGCACTCGACCAAGTTGAGGTGAATGGGTACCTGGCAGGGATTTCTTCCTTGAAATGCAGAGCGCTTCTTACAGCTGCACTGCTAAAGCCAGGGTAATTATGTTACTTTGTAGAGCGCTTAGGGACGACTGATAAACTTAGTGTTAGGCGCTATATAAGCATGTATAACTATTATTACTATTATTATCTAGCTATCAGTGTTTGAACGAGAGTTGCGTACTTTGTCCAAAGTATTTGTCTCTCCTGCCCATAGTGTGACGAGCAAATTACCCTCTCAATAAACCATCAGATAACAGGCCATCGTTAACTGAGTCACTTATTAATGAACCGGTTGGACGAAATGAATAGTTCATAAAGGGTGAAAGTTTCTCAGACCCCGAAATGGTTTATCTTATCGCGTGGAATTGTATATATATACACAGCTTAATTAGGATACAAATGCATAATTACGTCTTTACTGAATTAAATATAACTTTCGATAATAATGATATCTCTTATTTACCAAGGGTAGCCACTTTCAGCTGATATCTACTCGCCAAGCGAGTCATGCATAAGATTAAATTATTATTACCCTTCTCCTTTCTGATAAAAATAATAATAATGATAATGATAATGATAGTAATAATAATGATAATGATAGTAATAATATTAATATTTTTGAAATATATCTTGTTTACCCAGGCTAACCACTTTTAGCTGTCATTTTGTATTCCTGCGGACGCTGCATAACATATAGTAATTATTACCCTTCTTTATTCCGAAATGCCAAACGCCTTGCAAGAAGACACTAGAACACGATATAAACTATTTTCGCCAAATTAAGTCCTTTGTAATGCTATTCAAATCGGAACCGGCTTGCGATTGTTGTGTCCACACAATTTAATACACAGCGTACGGTTATATTGTCGGTTGTCCACTTAACTTTTCGGAAATAGTTTATATCGTGTTAAATTCCATTTTCAAACGTCTTTGGAATGAATCGGCCATGATTCAACCAATGAGACTTCTAAAAGTCTTCTAAAAGTCTCCTTGATAAAACACGTGACCTCCCGTTCACAAGGCAGACGCTCTACCACTGAGCCACACATGTCCGTTTCTACTTCTACTTCTACTTCGATACTCATTGAACGCCTGTTCAATATATTTATGAGAAGAACATTAATGGGATGTTGCTTAAATAAGGAAATATGTTATGAGCTCTTACAAGTCCATTACCAAAAATCAATGTATTAGTCCCTGCAGGAATAAATAACAAAAAAATATTATATACATATTATTCATGAAAGTTCAATCTATTCAAGTGAGCATGAAACTCGTTTACAGCTATCAGAGGCATTTATACACTCGTATCACACAAAATAATCCCAGCTCCACCCCAGTCATGCCAGTCTAGCGTGGTGTCCAATTGCTGCCCCAATCACCAACAGGTTAATGATGTTTAAGTCAGTTAGCAAATTACTCACAGGAGCTCTGTCATTTTCGGCTACCAAACCCACCTATAGGTCGTCGTTGCTTAACAAACATTGAAGTTTCAGAATGAAACAAGATAGATCAATTCCATTAAGCGTGTTTCAGGGTTCCCCAAATCGGGACCCGAGTAATATGTGTCGCCCCGTCCCCGTTCAAAATATGTGTGGCTCTCTCAGAGCAGAGAAGATTGGCAACTCCATAAACTCCAAGCGACATAGAATAGCGCCCTCATCCCTGATACCAAGTTTGCGTCCCATAGGTTATCTAAATTTTACACCCCTCCTTCCTTTGCCTTCCATTTCAAGGACCATAACATTCAGCAATATTTCCCCTCGAGTCAAATTCGTGGAAAATTAACAAAATTTGTGTGATGGTATTTGGAATTCTTAAAGGGGAACCAGCCCCAGGAAAAAGATTATGAAAATTAATAAGTTTTAAACG
>BQKZ01001735.1:80574-90597 GCA_036244855.1 Temnopleurus reevesii
AAATTTCGGCGCGATCGCGCGGTCGACGGCGAAGATCAGAGGGGGGGGCCAAATAAGCCCCCCCCCCAATGAACTGAGATGACTGAAATATCCCAATGGGATTAGGGTTAAAACATTTACTTTTGCAGTTCTTATCATTGAAAGATGAGCTTCTTGTTCACGCCCTACCACCAACACTGATGGCCAGACTTATCATGGTTTCGGGTAGAATATTTAGAAGGTAAGACCTGTGATTTGAAATAAAAAAGGAGAAGAAGAAAAGAAGAACAAGAGCAGAGAGAGCATGAGAGGGAGAATATTGTAATCGTGTGAGCATTTGCGGTTTGACATTTAGAATTGAATTTTCTAGATGACAATAATCTTAGATTTACTAAATGAATATAATCTTTAAATTTGCTAAATGAGAATACTCCTTGAAGTTGACATACATCCTATTAAAGTGGTAACTTTTCATTTTCTAGCAATTTTTTTTTTTGGCAATGAATATTCAATTTTGTACATTAGAGTAAAATGAAATGCTGTGATAACAGAATAAAAAATCTTCATGTTGCTTTGAGCATGCGCGCACACTGGGAGAGGGGACTTTGGGGGTGCCAAATTCAGTCCCTTGGGCCATTTTTTTTCTTTTGTCACCCCAGATCAGCTCCTCAAGGGCACCAAATTTGAGCTCAGCCCCTGAAAATTTATGCAAAAGAAAAAATTGTTTGGGTGCAAATGAATGGGTGCGCGCATGTTAAGTAAGAAATTGTGATTGACTTGGCTCTAATATAATTCCTGTCCTGAATGGGTTAAGCAAAATATTGGGTTCTTTTTATTGTTTCAGTACAAATGACCTTCAGACGCCAGTCAACGAGCTGGTCAGATTGGTCCGAGTATTCTCTGTGTCGTGGGAAGAGAAGAGTGCAGCCCTCAAGAAGCTTCACAATGATTACGAGAGCAAGCATAAACAGCTCAACATTGCAGTGAGAAGGTTACAACTGCTCGATGCTCAGGTATGTTCTCACAGTTGAGTAATTGGAATAAATGATACATTATTAAAATGATTATGAGAGTAAGCAAAGCGAGCTCAACATCAATATCTACTTGATGCGCTGGTATGCCTATATTTTGATATGGTTGTTCAGTGTTAAAAACTATATTTTGGGCTGTTTATGTCAATCTTGTGATTTGGCGAAAGTGCAGCTCTCAAAAATGTTTACAATGATTACAAGAGTAAGCATAAACAGCTCAACATCGCCGTAAGACGTCTGCAACTACGAGATGCTCAGGTATCCTTTTTATATTTTGATATGGTTGTTCAATGTTGAAAACTATATTTTGGGTTGTTTATTTCATTCTTCTGATTTGGCAAAAGCGCAGCCCTAAAGAAGCTTCATAATGATAACTAGAGCAAGCAAAAACAGCTCAACATCGCTGTGAGAAGGTTACAGCAGCTGCTTGATGCACAGGTATGGTCATAATTGACAAGAGAACTTTACCTAGTGTATGTGTGAATAACCCCTGTCAGGTTTGTACTACTGCTTGATTTACAGGATCTTAAAGTTTGGGGAATTCAAACTAAAAAGGGCCTAAGATTTAGATCTTAGCAGAATCTTAATCTGAATAAAAAGTATCGAAAGAGCTAAACAAGGAGGTGGAGAGAAAGAAATAAAAGGATGTGAGGGCAGCCAATCACACAGCGAGGAGCAAAAAATCTTACTCAATGATGATTATGTGAGAGAACATTAACAGTTCAATATTGCTATCAGATGGTTACAGCTGCTCAATGGGAAGGTATCTTCTTCCCGTTGAGTATTTTTTTATTTGATATGAACATGCATGTCTCTGCCAATCATGATTCAAATACATCTCTTTGTCTCTTAAAAAGTGATTTAGGTGATTTCTAATTTCAATAATTGATCAAATTTGGTTGCATTTTTTTTCCAACAGGCAAAGAGAATGGCTAAGGAGAAGAGAATTATGATGTGGGAGAAACTTTTCTCTAAGGTCACGAGCTGTAGAGGTCACGGACGGAGGTGGAAGTTCCTCATCGATAACTTCAAACAGAAGTCGAAGCTTGGGTAAGTATTACTAATCTTGCGATATATTTTTTCATTTAGATAATAGAAAAACAATTTTGAATCAGCTGGGCGGTGTTTCACCAAATCGTTCTTAAAGTTACGCACGAATTTACGTTCGACTGGTATCAATTCTTGCGCTGAATGCGCGTGATAATGTGAACCATTACGCAAAAGAAGGGGTACCAGTCGAACGTAAAGTCGTGCGTAAAGTCTTTCTTATCTTGGTGAAACACTTCCCAGGTCCACGCTATTTGATCCACATACTGTAAGGGTATGTAAAAATCAACTGTCTGAAGTAAAGTAACCTCAGACAAATTGTTTGTAGATCATAATCCTAGCACCCTCACACATTTGTAAAGACAGGTCATTGAAATTGAATAATCCTTCACATTTTGAATAGTTATAATTCTTTGAAATTGCATATTCTTCTTTATTTCTTTTTTTTCTAAGATAATTGAATCATTACAAAGATTTTTTTATTGTCAAATTTACCTTGTTTCTTTTTACCCTTGACTTGAAGCAATCAACTTTGAAATGACTTTGAAATTGATGTCAATCACATTGAACTCTGTACCTATTATCACCAAATTTGAGAAGACATGAACAACCAAACCATAAATCATAATTTTCATTTGGTTTGATCAGAAATTTCCATCTCCTACTTCTTTGTTTTAATATTATTCCAAAATGATCATCAAAAATTGTGTTTTTATTCAGAATGGAGCATTTACAAGCGTATGGTGCTGTCACATTAATTCGCGCATCATATTAATTCGTACATCATATGAATCTCTACAAAATCGATAAAATATTGCAAATCTGACATCACCATCGTAAAGAGCGTTGTTTATTTGCCTAAATTGGAAATTTTCTTAGCAAAAGGACCCAAAACAATGAAAATATTGCCAAAAGATCGGCAGATTTGCTTGCATTTGCAGAAAAACACGGGTCTCGCGACACTGAAGTGAATCCTTCCCATTTTCAGACAGAAATCATCAAATTTGTAAGTAAGCAGACATACCATTCGATTCCTTGATATTTTGTGGTCAAGCTACTGTAAATCTTGCATCTTAGATGGAAGCAATTTTATGGTAAATCTTGTTCAAAACGGGGCATACGAATTTATGTGACACAATTTGTTGACAATTCTCGCCATTTTCCGGCATGGAGCGATGCGATCGTTTCGTCAATCGAATTTTGATATTGCGATATCTCCGTGATTCTTTCGTGGATTAATTTTATTTTGGGAAATATTTGAAGCCTGAAATCTCTAGTTTCATTTCGTGGTAAGATTAAAAAAATAATTTTGTATTTTAGGAGATATATTGTGCTAAGTACCACGATCCAAAAATGCTCTAGAAAAAGGATACAAATTATTGTTACCCCATCATACATTGAGTCATTGGACAAGGAGCCCAATTCAGATGGAGAAGGTGGAGACAAAGATTGGCACAGCAATGAATTTGATAGTCGGAGCCAGTCATCAAATTTCAGCTTTCAATTTGAGTGAAAGGGGCCAATTGTATAGGCTTGTGCAGTAAAAAGCATCCAAACAATTATTGTTTTCTGTCTAAATAAAAAACAAAATTGTGTTTTTTTTTTAGAATGGAGCACCTACAAGCTTACATCGAGTCATTGGACAAGGAGCCAGATTCAGATGGAGAAGGCGGAGACAAAGACCACAGTAGTGAATTTGATGGAAGGAGCCAGTCATCGGTCAATGAGCTACAGCTACTGAGTTCAGTAAGTATTTTCAGAGATTTATAAGTCGTCAGTTTTCTAATTTAGCTCATTTAAAGGGGAGATGAAAATAGGAAAAAATTGATAACCATATAGAGCTAAGAGGCTGTATAACAAAATAAAACTAATCAACCTAACAGTGAGTTTGATGGTAGGAGCCAATCATCGGTCAATGCACTTCATTTACTGAGTTCAATTCCTTTTTTTCAACAAATTATTAGCCATCATTTTTCGAGTAATTTTTAGCTTATAACAAGGGGAGATCAAAATAGGACAAATTTGATATCCATGTAGAGCTAAAAGGCTAATTAATAGCAAACTAAAACTGAAGACTTTATAGCAGTGAGTTTGATGGTAGGAGCCAGTCATCGGTCAATGCGCTTCATTTACTGAGATCGGTTAGTATTTTCAGAAATGTATAAGTTGTCAGTTTGCTAATTTTGCTGCTGTTTATAAGAAAAATCAAAAATAGGACATGTTTGTAGATCTAAGAGGCTATAAATGAGCTCTCTGTGTGCTTTACAAACATGAAAAATCAATAAATACAAAACATTAAATTTGAGCAAACAGTGAATAACAACAACTGAAGTAATTGATATCATGTCCACATACCATTGAAATTACAAGAGTTTCTTGAGATTAGTAGGCCATTTCATGAAACTTTGTTGGCAACAAAATTAGTCAGCCGAGACAAATCCAGTGAAATCCTTGATTCTGATTGGCTTAAAACCACTGCCGCTGACTGTTGCTATAGCAAATGCAGGAAACTTCGCTCTTGTCGCACTGACTAATTTTTATGAAATGGCCCCCAGTAGGTATTTGTTTTTATTTGAATGACAGATTTCTTATATGAAATGAGGGACAGATATTTTCTCTTTTTTTCTAGTCGGATGAACTAGATTTCACGGAGGAATCGGAGGACGAGGATGATGGGAAGGGTCATGAGAGTACAGCGAGAGCGACGGTACAGACGCAGAGAGATGAACTGGACAGTGACATTGTAACACCGGCAAGCAAGGTAGTACATTCCGTCAGTGTTTGTTTACAAATGTCGAAATATCTGATGGCCCTCTTTCCTTCTCTCCTATACTTCCTCTCTGTTGTTCTTCTTCTATAAAAAAATTGTATATGTATTGTATTCCCTTTGTTGTCTTTTTCGGCGCATCCAACACAAGCTCCACTTCTGGATCTGCAACCATTCCCTTCAATTTGTTTCCCCCAATAATTTTTGTTCTAATTACCCTATCACTTGATTACTATAATTGTAAATTGCTTTACTGTACAGCATTGATTTATTTTTGTTGTTGAAGGAAAAAGATAAATGTTATTTTGAATTGAATTGAATTGAATAAATTTTTGTTTGGTATTGACAAATCAAGAGTTATTGCATTTGGGATTTGCTATGGCTTTTCAATATTCAGTCCTATGAGTGGTATAAAAGTTCCTTTAAGTTCCTTAGTTGTTTTTCTTTCTTTGACTCTCATAGTACAATGTTACTTGTAGTAGTGCATTAATTAGAAAAAGGAAAACAAAAAAGAAAATTAAGAAAACACAAAAAACTTATTAATGAATGGATGCCCTCTTTGCTGAATACTTTTCAATTTTTTGCTCATGGTGCATCTGTAGAATCCTATATCAATAGTTGTTTAAAGCCCAAGTATAGTTTTGGTAAAAGCGAATATTTTTATCGCCAAATTTTGTCTTCAAATCTACTTAAAAAGAAACATGATATCATGAACATNAGACAAAGACCACAGTAGTGAATTTGATGGAAGGAGCCAGTCATCGGTCAATGAGCTGCAGCTACTGAGTTCAGTAAGTATTTTCAGAGATTTATTAGTCGTCAGTTTTCTAATTTAGCTGATATTTACAGGAAAAATCAAAATAAGACTATTTGTCGAGCCAGGAGGCTATAAATGAGGACCACAACAGTGAATTCGATGGTAGGAGCCAGTCATTGGTCGATGAGCTACAATTGCTGAATTCAGTAAGTATTTTAAACAAATTGTTAGTCATTCGTCTTCTGATAAATTAAAGCTGATATTTATTGGGAAGATTGAAATAGGACAAATTCGATATCCATGTGGAGCTAAGATATAAACGTGAAGATAGTAACAGTGAGTTTGATGGAAGGAGCCAGTTATCGGTCAATATTAAGCTACAGTTGCTGAGTTCAGTGAGTGATTATGATAAGTGCATAATAGTTTTTATAACTCTCTGTGTGCTTTACAAACATGAAAAATCAATAAATACAAAACATTAAATTTAAACAAAATAACAAGTAATTGATATCATGTACACATGCCATTGAGATCAGTATGTACAGTCCAACCTCGTTATAAAGAGCACTGATACAACGAGATCTCGTTATAACAAGGTTGTTTTCCTGGTTCCTTCTCTTTGTATTTTGTTGTAATTTAGCACGGATATACCAAGGTTTCGATATAAGGATATAATTTTTCTGGTGCCAAGGACCTCGTTATAACGAGGTTTGACTGTATTAGATTCTATTAGAATGACAGATTTGTTATATGAAGTGAGGGCCAAATGTTTTCTTTTTTTCTAGTCGGATGAACTAGATTTCACGGAGGAATCGGAGGATGAGGATGATGGGAAGGGTCATGAAAGTACAGCTAGGGCGACGGTACAGACACAGAGAGATGAACTGGATAGCGACATTGTCACACCAGCGAGCAAGGTAGTGCATTCAGTCAATGAATTTTTGTTTGGGATTGACAAATCAAGAGTTATTGCAGATGGGATTGACTAGTAAATTGAATATTCAAGAAATTTCAAGAAACACTTCAAAACCCATCTTTATAATTCCTAATGTAGCTTAATGTAGGTGTTTCTGAGCAGCGCTTTGCCTCCTCTGGAAAAAGCGCTTTATAAATTCAACTATTATTATCATCATTATCATTATTATTATTATTATTATTATTATCATTATTATTATTGTCATTATTATTCAGTACTGTGAGTGGCATAATTAAAGTTCCATAGTTATGTTTCTTTCTATAACTCTCATAGTACAATGTTACTTGTAGTAGTGCAGTAGGAAAAAAATGTTTATATTCGAACTGTTATCCATTTTCAATGTACGGTACTATAATGTTATTCATTAATTATAATACAATGTTATGGGCTTGAAGAAAAGAAAAAACTATCAATAAATGGATGCCCTCTTTGCTGAATATTTTCCATTTTTTGCTCATGGTTCATCAATAGTTGTATAACTACTCTGTAATATATTGTCACACATCATATTCATATGCCTTTCAACCAGAGGGCCGCGGTTCAAGTCCAACCCATGGTATTAATTTCCTTCAGCAAGAAATTTATACACATTTTACTGCACTCAACCCAGGTGAGGTGAATGGGTACATGGTAGGAATATTTATTCCTTGAAATGCCATGTGCGCTGGTGTACGCCGAGCTAAAGCCACGGTAATAATAATGCAAAGCGCCTTGAGCACTCCACGGAGTGGATACGTGCGTTATATAAATTGCATCTATTATCCCCAAACTTTCCCTTTTTTCATTCCAGAGAGTCTCATTCTTAGAACCAAAGAAGGGGTTAGGAGGAGACGGCCCAGAGGCCATCCCTGAGACGGTGATCGTTGAGGTTCCCGCTCCAAAGCCCCCCTCGGCTGATAAGACCGTTTGGACCCATGAACCCGAGTATGATTGGTTCTTCAATGTTAAGGTAAGTCAAGTTGGCCTCGATTGAAACAAGGCATGATCGAAGCTGTACATCACAGGAAATAATTTTAGTTTTTGCATTTGATTAGCAGTTTTAGACATTGAGGAAACTCTTCAAATTCTGTACTATGCAGTTCTATAAGAAAAAAATGCTACACAAAATATATTCTGTATGGCAATCCTGCTGAAATGCATAGAAATTGTGATACGATACTAGGGAAATCATTTCCTGCATCAGTATTGAGTGTGTTGAAAGTTTTACAGAAAATTCTATTGAAATGTGTCGATATAGATTAAATTTTTTACCAGATTTATTTTAGGTGGTGTGGTATTGAAGGTCACTATTTAATTCAATAGTAAGGTACCTGTAGTCTTGTTCAAAAGATGCAGTTGATCTGAACGCGCCAATCGAAAACATTGTTTAATGTGTGTCTTTAAACCAGCATACTATGCACACATTAAAAGGCATGTTTCAATTTGCAACTGATTTGCAGTTGCTATCGATTGCAACTAATTTGCAGTTGATGTGTAAGCAATTACAACTCTTGAATGAGACCTTTTTTGAAAATCATTTCTTAAAAAGACAAAATTGCTCATTGACAATCGAGCAAGTTTTCAGATTTCCCTGATGTATTCTGTTATCACTGTGCAATCTACATGGAGTGTATGCATTTTATTCCCATACATGATTGTACCAGCAATTACATCATACAACCTTGCATCTGAGAACCATAAATTATAATAAATGAAAGCAGATAGCACCTTTGCCTTGCAGTAGAAAAATAAAAACAATATGATGGAAATTAGTAACCACCTATATATGTGGAATAGCCCAGATGAAAAAAAGTTTTGGAGAGAGCATTTTAATTCTATGTTTGTGATCTTCTTATTCCAATTGTAAATCTAGAATAGCCTTGATGAAAAAAAAGTTTGCCTTTGGGTGTTTTTAGCATTTTTATTTAATTATATCTCTGATCTTCTTATTCCCATTGCCGAGTAATTGATCCAGTCTGTATCAATGTGATGGTTACCATCTTTGAATTTGGAAAAAGCTCCAGTGAAACAACAAGTCTTTATGCTTTTCATATTTTATTTTATTTCTCTGATCTTATTCCATCCAATCTGTATCACTGTGAAGGTTGCCACCTGTGAATTTGGAATAGTCTTGATGAAAAAAAGTTTCAGAGTTCTTAGAATTTTGTTTTTATTCCTCTGATATTCCTATCCCCATCGCTAGGTGTCTATCCAGTTGGTATCACTGTGAAAGTTACCAACTTTGAATTTGGAATAGTGTTGATGAAAAAAAAAGGTTTTATGTTCTTAGAAATTTGTTGTTATTTTTCTTATCCTCTTATTCAAATTGCCAGGTGTTCCATCCAATTTGTATTATTATGAAGGTTACCACCTGTTTATTGGCAATAGCTTTGATGAAAAATTTTTGAATTTATTTCTCTGATCTTCTTATTGTCATTACCAGGTATTTCATCCAGTTGGTGTTACTGGTCCAGATGTAAAGTGCAGCATCAACTTTCGAAAAGACTTCAAGAAGACAGAGTTTTATCCACGACCAGCATCTAGGGGTAAGCACTATACATTTGTTACAATGTACGATTGTCTAATAATTACTTTGAAACTACCTTGAAAATATCTCAAACTGAATGTTGGATTATCTTGCTGGTACTTTGCAGCTTTCAAAATTCAATTTGAACTTGCCTTGAACTTTAATCTTGAAATTACCTGTTATATGAGCAAAGCTGCCAACCTAAATTTGTAATTCTATCCATTTTTTGGTTTTGAAGGGAGTTCCTGGTTATGTAATTGTTTTGGAACATTGAAGTATCATTAGCAATATTATCATTCACATTATCTACGTTTCCCCTTAAACCGATGCCATCAGCTAAAAATATCTAGAAGCTTTTAATGAAATTTAAGGGTATGCATTGTGTAAAAGAGGAAAATTTTAGATTACTCGCAACACAGAACCATATGTAGTTAACGCAGTTAAAAAAAATGAAGAGGATACCAGAGCTACCAAGTCTCACTGAATGAGCAGGAGACTCCCTGAAAATTAGCTGATTTTTGAGTGAGAAATGTCAGATTTTCAGCAATCTCCCTGATTTGTGCATATATTTCCTCCATTGGATTGTGTGTTAAAGAGAAAGATCTCCATGATTAATGGTAAAATCTCTCTGAATTATAACTTTTCAGGTTGGCAGCTCTGGGATACAGTTGTGAGAGAATGTGTAAAAACAGAAGGGGGGGGGGGGGGTCCCCTGTTCACCCGAATTTACCATCCTGTGCTGTTTGCTGTTAGAAAATCTTTGCATTTGATGATTTTCTCTTCATCCCGACAGAGAAGAGTGGTAGACGTTCACAGCTGCGTTCGGGTCGCAGCATGATTGGATCGAAAGTAGGGACCAACAACCAGTCTTCTAAGTCGGTGACACTACAGGTGCCTGGTGAGAGGAAGCTAGATGATAGGTAAGAACTCTCAGGTCATATGAATTGGGATCATATGACT
>BQKZ01001735.1:94843-108556 GCA_036244855.1 Temnopleurus reevesii
TAATTTTGCCAGAGGCAAATATGGCCGTATGCGGGATTTTTATGCTTTGACCAGAATTTAACTAGGGGGTTTTTGTTCTTATGAATAAAACTTCATCTCTACCTTACTCCGGTGACTACCGCCTAGCCTCCTTGTGTGTCGTTGGTCGTCGCGAAAGAGAAATTTACCTCATATAGAAGAATTTCTAAAATACCTAATTTAGTCAAAATGAAGATTGCAGGGATGCGAACCAAAAATCGTATTCTTCATGTATTATATTTAGATAAGGGGTACCAATCTCAATTACAATTGTTCGGAACATAAAACACCAAAGCAAAATGGTGAATTTTGCTTCATAACTATATAAACAAAAGCCTAAAGGATAGTTAGAAGTGCACCCATTGCATAATCAAATTGGCATATCTGAAAATATTCACTGATATTGCAATATTGTTGAACCATTAAAAATTCATAATATTTTTATCGCTTGCCTGATTTTGTACAAAAATTTTTTTCTGCAACTCAAATTTTTCTGCTCCTGTTAAAAAAATTGCTCTTTGGTAGACTCTTCTTTATCATTTCGTATTAATTTCAAGATGTTTCATACATTGTATGCAGGTTATTTCATCCTTAATTCCCTATCTCTGCAGGAGATTCCAATATTTGAGAGTGCTGAGGAGACAGGGGATACGATTCCACACACGTTTCCTATCTACCCCATCAAACCAAGCAGGAAGCTTAAAGCTAGTCCGGAGGCGCCTGTTGGCTCTTTACCCATCATCTTTTTCTACACAAGAGTCCATAAGCCATTCACGTTTGAAAAAGACACAGGTATGAGATATTCTTTTCATTGAAAAAAAAATGATGTTGCAGAGTTTTCTTGACTTTTAGGATGTGTTTGCATTGTATGATTTATCCAAAGACATAGAAATTTGCATGAATAAGTATGGACAAAGTAATAATCCCTGCTGAACCCCTGCCCCAATACACATTAGGTAGCTGTCGGGTCTCTACCCATCACATTCTTCTACACAAGAGTCCATAAGCCATTTACTTTTGAAAAAGACACAGGTATGAGATATTCTTTTCATTGAACAAAAATGATGTTTCGGAATTTTGTTAACTTTAGGATGTGTTTGCTTTGTATGATTCATCCAAAGACATAAAAATTTGCATGAATAAGTATGGACCAAGTAATGAGCCCTAATGAACCCCTGCCCTAGGTAGCTGTTTGGTGTTTTCCCATCATCTTCTTCTACACTAGAGTCCATAAGCCATTCACATTTGAAAAAGGATATAGGTATTCAGAATTTGTTTTGTTTATTCTGAAAACCCAATGATCCTTGTAGTACTTTATTTATTTATTTATTTCTGATATTTATACTTGTAATACTTTAGTTATTTATTTATGTATTTATTTATTTCTGATATTTATACTTGTAGTACTTTAGTTATTTATTTATGTATTTATTTATTTCCGATATTTATACTTCTTAGCTTATTTTCTGTACCGTTCTAAAATTTGGGTGGAATGTGAATGCCTGTGCTTCTTTCTTGTTTGTTTTGAGGAAGAATACAGCAATTATGATCCTGGAGCAGAAGAAATGTCCAAATATTAAATAATCACCAAGTTATAGAAAAATGAAGCGGTGCAATTACCTAATCATCAATGATAAGTAGTAATTATTACAGCATTAATACATTAGTAAGTTGAAGATAGTAGAAGATAGCCCTATGTATTCATGATCATGTGCCGAAATAATTTTTTTAATCTTACATATTATTATCATTTTTATTTATTCAGCAAATTCAAAACAAAACAATTACAGTATAGGTAAAGGATACAAGGATAAAAGAACTAGGTAAATGAATAATTAAATAAGACCAGCAGTTGGTTTGAGAGGGCTGCCGGGCATGGAAAAGGAGAACTTAATCTCCATAACCCGCAGGTGTTCCATCCCAACCCTCTCAAAGCAAGTGCTGGTGAAGACACGTAAATACAGAGATTAATATAGAAAAATACATTAAGAATACAATGTGAGCAGTATGATTTATCCAAATGACTATTTAAATGTTCTTTTTGTGGAATTGCTAAGTATTGGAAAGTATTGGAAATGATATTAAATTTATTATGACGTAGCCTGTTTCTATTTCATGATTTACAGAAACGGCCACCATCAATGAGATAATTGAGGATCTTACGGGGGTGGACCTCACAAAAGTCAAGAAAGAAGATCTGAGCATCAATAAAGACTACGATGAAAGGTGTCTATCTGCCATGACTATTAGATCGGCAACACCTTCTGAAAAGCCTGTAAGTTTTCTGCAACTTTGTGAATGGTCAATTCATATACTGGATATATTTTTTTATATCTTATGAATTGAAATTTCATTTAGAAACATGTAATAGAAAATTTTTGGTCGACAGGTACATGTATATATGCATAGAGGTGTATGAATATTGTAGTTCATTTCGTATAAAAAAACTTATAATAATAATTCAGGTTGCTTGAAATATGTGACTCAAAGCAAAGGTGCGACTGAGAAAAAGAGAGAATTGTAGCTTTAAATTTTATCAATGAAAGGTCGTAGACTGACTTGACAACCCAATAGACACCAAAGTTGCTACAGCCATTGTGGGTAGGTACCCTGATGTTTTTTCAATTTTCGCTCACTTTTTTTTCATCTTTATGGTGAATCATTTGTTCTTTCAGGAGATGATCCCTAAAGCAGAGCTTGATATTGTCCTAGAGCAGCACAACCAAGAACTGAATGTTCTTACTGAAGATTTTGAGTAAGTTCCAGTTTGAACAATTATAGCTAACAGGCTTGTTTTCATCAATTTGCTGAATTATGAATTGGCAAGTTAATTGCTTTCTAGTTATCACAGACATAACAGCCTGTAAATTTGGAATTCCAGATTCTTATTGACTGTAAAGCTGAAAGTTTGACAATAAGTATATCAATAAACTGCCTTGGAAGGGTGAGTGCTAGCTTGTAATAAAAGGGGCCAGACGTTGCAAAATAGGGTGAACAAGAAGTGGACAGGGGTAAAAGCAGCTTCCAATAATTTGGTTTGTGTCTTGATTGAAGATTTTGAATCTTGGTAAAACTGGTAGTTGGATGGATTGTATAACAGGAGGCCATTTCATGAAACTTTGTCAGCATCAAAATTAGTCAGCGAGGACAAATCAAGTGCAATCCTTCATTCTGATTGGCTTGAAACCACTGCCACTGACTGTTGCTAAAGTAACTGTCGGAAAATGGGCGCTTGTCGCACTGACAAATTTTCATGAAATGGCCCCCCAGAACAAGTAATTTTTTTTTAAAAGTGAATTTTAATTGTTTGTGTTTAGATCAAGGATTCGAGATCTGGCTGCAGCACTGGAAGCCGTTCAGAATGAACAGCTCAACCTACTCAGTGGGAACCCGCCAAGTCAAGGAGGTAGGTCAAAGGTCATCAAGACATCAACTCCTCATTTATGTATTTATTTCATTTTTATATTGTATGTTAACAGTTTAGCCCTATCAGTAATCAAAGTACTGTTCTTCCTGATGGCCTGTAAATCACAGCCTTCCGAGTTTTATTTTCTTCATGAATTGTATGAATTGTCTTAACCATATTTTAATTGGAAAAAGTAAAAACCAAACTCTAAATAGCTTTTAAGGGCATTCCAATAGTTTTGGTGGTTGGGGGGGGGGGGGGTAGTACCTTATCTCAAGGATGAATTCATCACAATGACATTTCGCGCCATCTTTGAACCATAACACTTCTCTAAATTGATAAAATTAACCATCCCTCAGTTGAATATAAGATAATTTAAGTTCCAATCTTTGCTGACCATAAATGTGTATGAAAGCCTGTCAATTATATGGTTATAGCGTGATGCGAGAATGAAGCTGATATTTCTGTGTTTGAGCTTAAACACACTGAACACATAGGATTCACTTTTCAAATCTTGCAAGGGGCAAATGGATATTGGACAATCATGATTTGGGGCAAAGCAGGTTTATCATGGTTTCAAAGTCACAAAGGCTATCTTTCTGTCACAGAATTTTGGTGGATCCTGTTTGTCACTATTATCTTTACATGATATTCACTCTCGTTGAATTTGAATTTTTATCTCAATATTCTGAACACTGAGAGTGAGAGTTGTGCAAGTTGAGAGTGTGGGCAGGGCATTCAGTCTTTGCTACACCTTTTTACCTTTCAGGATGACAGGTACTATGGTTAAATAAGTTTTGGCTCTAAAAGTTATACCAGATGCATGCTAATAAAGAAAAGAAAATACACCCAATATGACTATAACTATTTGCCAATTTTATTGCAGATAGTATTCTTAATGGAAATAATCACTAAAAGTTGCCAATTTGGGAAAGGAATTGGTGATTGAATTTGTTGAAAAATAATCCCTGTCCTGAATGGGTTCGCTAATAACCTTTTCCCAAGCAATATCTAGCAATAATGTGGGTCTTTTTTGCGTTTGACATTTGGAAGTGCATGGATGATGTTGGACACAACACACTTAGTGATAACCCCATGAGCATTCAGATTCTGGTTGCAGCTACATTTTACTCTTGATATAACTTTTTTTTTCGAATAAGAAGAAGAATCAGAATCAGAAGAAAGAGTCCTGGTAGGGAGGGGTAAGATTGTGTGCACACTATTGGTGTTGGGAAATCTTCGTTAAAAATTGTTGGTGGTATTTTGTATTTTGTTTTTTGGTTTCTATGAGGGCAGGGTGCTACAATATTTTTTTTACTACGTGTCCGATGGGCAAGTGGTTTTTCAAAGCACTTGCCAAAACATCAATTTCTCTTGCCCTAAACATGAAAGCAAAGAAAAGCAGCAGCACACACATGTATAGCATTAATTGGCGTAGCTGTCAGTGAAGTTGGTGAAAGGAGAACTTCACCCAGACATTGATGTACTCTCAGTGGATGAAGAAAAACACAATGATCAAGCTGTGAAAATTTGAGCAAAATCCGACAATCCATTCATAAGTTATGAATTTTTAACGTTTTGATTTAAACCCCTCATGGGCTCCTTAAATTGGCAATGTACAGGTACAAAATGGCTGCCAACATGGAGAACTCTCCATTCACTTTGTACATAGAATTTCACATTTTCTTCTTTTTCTAGAAAAGTAGACAATAAATCAACAAAATTCATTTCGAAATACACACAGAATCAAAATGTCCATATCATACTAGAAGAAAAAAAGTACAATTGTGTCTACTTTTCTAGAAAAAGACGAAAATTCACAACTTTTTAATGGATTGTCAGATTTTGCTCAAATTTTCACAGATTGACCATTGTATTTTTCTTGATCCACTGAGCACTCATCAATGTCTGGGTAAAGTTCCCCTTTAAATGATAGATCTTCCAACTAGATTCTCACAACATATTCACTGATAGTCAATAATTTTTATTTTTCGATTTCAAAACCATGGCAAGTGATAATTCCATTTACTTGCCTGATGGCTCAATTTTGTTGCCCCTGGCATTTAGGCATGTGGGTTTGTAGCACCATAAAGGGTATTCCACAGATTTTCTTGTTGTTTTGTACTGTAGGATCTTGAGAGTATTACACAGATTTTTCTTGTTTTGTACTGTGGGATCTAGAGGGTATTCCACAAATTTTTCTTGTTTTGTACTGTGAGATCTTGAGGGTATTCCACAGATTTTTCTTGTTTTGTACTGTGAGATCTTGAGGGTATTCCACAGATTTTTCTTGTTTTGTACTGTGAAATCTTGAGGGTATTCCACAGATTTTTCTTGTTAATGTACTGTGAGATCTTGAGGGTATTCCACAGATTTTTCTTGTTTTGTACTGTGAGATCTTGAGGGTATTCCACAGATTTTTCTTGTTGTTTTGTACTGTGGGATCTTTTTGAGAAAATATTGTGAGTCATGTGAAGTGCAATTCAAAATATTTAGCTCACATGTTATCACTATAGATAGTGGAGTAGAATGGAATCATAGAACTATATCTGGTGTTCTTGGCCTTTATATTGTTAACAGGCACCAAGGAATTCTGACTTGAATTTTAGTTTTGGTTCTTCAGAGATAATTGCACAGCCCTATATTGTGTTGGGAATCCTTGTGCTGTGAGAACTTTGATTTTGGATTTGTTCCATGATCAAGAGTCATTGTGAATGCAAGCAAAAGTGGACTGTCAGTAAACTGTATTTTCTTTCTTTGATTTCTTGGTGGCGGTGGCTGTAGATATTTTCACAAATCTTAATTTTCTTTAGTTCTTCTAAAGTACACGTATTGTATGGACAGATCTTTACTATTGCTCGTTCGATACCGATTTTTAAGTGATATTGGGACTGAGCCATTGTTATTTAGACCCAGGATCTTATTAAAAAGTTAAACCAATGGTCTAGATGACAGTGACTTAGACCTGGGTTAAGTTAAACCTCGCTATCGGAATACGGGTCTCTGTCTTTAGAGGACTTTACCTGAATTTTAGATCACACATAGTTTGAAGTCTTCTCTGCACTGTAGTATGGAAGCTGCCTGCTTATAAAATTTAATCAGTGATTTTGCAAACTGCCGTACAACTTTTGCATGACTTGCTGAAGGCTTCATAGCAAAATTGAACATGAAAAAATTCATATTACATTTCAACATTATAGACTGAAACAGTTTCATTCAGTCAAATGTTTGCTTATTTGGAAATTCATCTACCTATAAAAACTGATCACCCCTTCAGGTTTATATGCTGCGCATCTCTTGAAAAAGGAAAAAAAAACATTAATTGTTGTTATATTACTAATGAAGTCCAGTTGAGGACTCTGTATACTAATAGCTCATATCTCTGCACATTATCTTGCCCTGAAGACACAAGGAATACACAGCACTCAACTACAGAGTCTCACATACACAATGAATTGGGCGATAAGAGGGGTATGTGAGACTCTTGGGCCGAGTGCCTATAGTTCCTGTGTGTTCAGGGCAAGAGAATGTGCAAAGATTGGTGATATTAGAGTCCTCAACTGGAATTCTATTGATGATGCATTTTGTTAGATGAAAATAATAATATTCTTCTCTGTTTCAGTGGCTAACTCACGGTCACCCTTCCGAGGCTGGACGCCTGGAAAGGACAGTCAGATGGTCATCCCTCAGCCTCCGGACAACGACCAGTCAAGAGCAACAAAAAGAAAGCTTAGAAGACGGGAACCAAACTGCCCAAGTGGGGCAGTGACCTTCCAAAAGATGTAAATATATATCCATCTTATTTTTGCAAAAGAATGATAAGATGAAAAAATTCAGCCTTTAATCCTCATTGGGACGAGCTTTTTTTTTTGGGGGGGGGGGGTCCTCTATGGCTAGGAGGAGGGATGTGTCATCTCTCAGCCTCCTGACCGGTCAAGCAACAAGAGAAATACTAAGAAGATGGGGCCCTAACTGCCCAAATGAGGCAGTTACCTTCCAAAAGATGTAAATTCATTTTCATCCTTTTTTGCAGTTTTTAATGAGTTCCAAGTCACTAATTATCTTTAATAAATGTAGAATAGGCTCCTTTTCTGGAATATTAATCCATTCATTGACAACTGAAATCAGTAAATCCTATAGACTTCATGCAGGGACTGCCGCTTCTAGTACACGTAGGTAATTTGTATGGAATGAATGGCTCAGCGTTTGATTATGGTAGCAATGTTTTCTTTCATGAAGTAGTATAATTGTTTAGTCATTCCTATTGTAATTTCTATGCTTGCACAGGTTGCACTTCTGTTGAATGATGAAACAACACGAATCATGTCAGATGGTACCAGAGTAATAGATAGGCAATTATCACAGAAGGCAGACTAACACATTTAAATTATTCTTTAGATGGGAGACACATCTTAATATTTTTAATTTATGCAGTATTCTCTATTTCCTTTGCATATTCAATTTATGTATGTTATAACCAAAATCCATTAATTTTTCTGGTAGTTCTTGGAGAGGCTACAGATGTTCAACGAAGAGAGCGTTAGAAGACGGCAAGATCTTGAAAAGAAGACAAAGAATGAAGTCAGCAGCCATATTGAGAAACAGTTAGCTGGGACGTACAAACTGAGCCTGCAAGATGTACAAAGTCCAGATGCTACGAAAGGTATGATGAGGAACGATCGAAGAAAAGGACGGTGAGAGAGAAGATGAGTGCGAGAAAAAGAAGTAGAGAAGGGCGACTTTAGAGGAGATTATGCATTAAAAAGATCAAAAGTAGTTGACAAAATTAACACTAAGTTGGTAGAGGAGTGAGAATGATATAAGGGAGAGAAATAAAGAAATATTCAAAGGGGAAAAAAAAAGAAAAAAAGATGAAAGAATGAAAGGAAAAGAGGAAAAAGATTGGGAAACAGTTAGCTGGGACGTACAAACTGAGTCTGCAAGATGTACAAAGTCCAGATGCTACGAAAGGTAGGTTGAGCAATGTCCTAGAGTGGAAACTCGTTATGAAGAGATCTGATATAACAAAATATCTGATATAAAACAAATCTGGTCCCATCGCTTAATAACTTATTGTTTTTTAACTCTGCTAGAAAAAGTTTACTGCTACAAGGTATTTTTGGTGGTCCCAAGCATCTTGTCATACTGAGTTTCCACTGTATTAGTCAAAGGAAGAGATGGAAGGCATGCAAGAGGAGGTGCAGGAAAGAAGAGGAAGTTGGGAGTAAATTGTGAAAAGGCAGGGTCATTGGGGGGGAGCTAGGTTAAGGAACTTTTAAGTCTATTGTGTTTGGTTGGTCTAGGGCATTGTTCAGGAACAAAGCATAGGTAAGAGAGTCATGCGATTATCTCGTTAATAAGAATGAGTGCTAATTTCACTGATTTTTATTTATTTTTAGGTAATTTAGGAATCTTACAAAAAATGAGAGTAGCAAAGAGATTGGGATAACAGCAGGAGAGAAAGAGACGGAAAAGAAAAATAGAAGTAGCAGAAAATAAAAAGGAGAGAGAACTGATAGGAGAATTGAAGGGGAACAAAAGATACAAAGTGCATTTACGTTTTTAACCTCAATGAGAAAGAGCTTGCTGGGATGTAAAGTACTTGATGCAGAGTCCAGATGCAACTGGAAGAAGGTGAGAATGCTTGAGGGAAGATAGTGTGGTGAGAAAAAGATAGAAGAGGGGGAAGAGAAAAGGAGAGAACGAAGAGTGAAATTTGTAGGTCACTAAGAAACAATTACAAGGAACTTGGGACTTTATTTTGAGGAAATAGTTTATATCGTATGATATGAAAGGGATAAGAAAATTCCAAACATAAAACATGACAATCGCATTTCATAAAATCTATCAAATGTGATATTTTTCCATGAAAAAAGGGACTTTGGACGTACAAATTCAGCCTACAAGATGCTTTCCTTGTTTTCTAGACATCAGCTTGCCAGCGGTATTCATGCCCACCCGAACGGGTCAGCTCTACAACCCGAGAGCTCATCATTACTTCCATCCTTCCGGCTCCCTTGGCCATCTCAGACTCACCCAGCCTCCGTCCATCTTCCAGCTGCCACCGCTACCGGCTAAACATGTATCCTTTAACTTCAAACTGATTTGTAAAATTATGATGATGGAAGGGGGAATGAAAATGATGATGATGATGATGATGATGATGATGGTGATGATGGTGGTGGTAGAGATGATGATAGTGGTGATGATGATGGTGATGATGATTATGATGGTGGTAGGGGCAGTGGTGGTTATGATGATGATGATGATGATAATGATGATAATGGATAATTATAAAGAGAAGATGATGAATATGCTGTTGATAACAATAAGAATGATGGTGGTGATAATGGTAATGATTATAGTTATGGTTATGTAGATGATGATTATGATGGTGGTAGTGGTGGTGGTGGTGGTGGTGGTTATGATGATGATGATGATGATGGTGTTGATGGTAGGATTGATGATGATGATGATTGATAATTGTAAAGAGAAGATGATGAATATGCTGTTGATAACAATAAGATGACAGTGGTGATAAAATGGTAATGATTATGGTTAAGTAGATGATGATGATGACGATGATGATGATGACGATTACGATGATGATGATGTTTATGTTGTTGTTGTTGATGATGATGATGATGATGATGCTGATGATGATGGTGATGGAAGAAGGTGATGATGATGCTGATGATGATGGTGATGGTGATGATGATGATGATGATGATGATGATGATGATGCTGATGATGATGGTGATGGAAGAAGGTGATGATGCTGATGATGATGGTGATGGTGATAGTGATGATGATGATGATGATGATGATGATGATGATGAGGAGGATGATGCTGATGATGATGGTGGTGGTGATGATGATGATGATGATGATGATGCTGATGATGATGGTGATGGAAGAAGGTGATGATAATTATGAAAATGAAGATGAGAAGATGATGCTCTTGCTGCCAATGCTGATGATGATTATGCTTGTGCTGGTGACAATGTGGATGATAGTGATGATTATGTTGATGATGATAACAAAAAGGTGGTGATGGAAATGATACAGATGATCATGATATGAAAATGCTGATGATGATGATGATTATGTTGATGAAGGCAGTGATAAAGAGGATTATTTTGATGAAAATGAGAATGATGATGATCTTGATGATGGGGTTGATTATGGTGAAAATAAGGATGACTACAATAGAGATGTAAAAGAGGGCAAAGATTTGAATTTTAAATGTAACAACTATCATTCTCTCTTATTGAACAGTTATTTTCCTTAATTCAAATTTGTTTTCTTTTTCTCAGCAAATGTCAGTGATCAATCTTTTCGACATCAGAAAGAACATGAACTGGGCTTTGGCGCATGAATGGGCAGACCATATACCTCAAACTCCAGCAGAGCTACTAACCAACACCCCTCACCCTGGCACCCCCATGACCAACAATACAGAGGGTCCAATTAACATGGCTGCCAATGGGGACACTAGGCAATAGTATTCCAAAATAGGGGGGGGGGGGTTTGGTAGAGGGATAGAATGATGGCATACCAATTACCCAAACTCTGGCAGAGCTACTAGCCAACACCTCTCACCCTGGTACCACCATGACGAAGAATACAGAGGGTCCTATTAACATGGCTGGAAATAGGGAGGCTAGGCAATAGTATTCCAAAATAGGGGTGTTTTGTTCATGAGAGATAGAATGATGGCCACCTCCTAACACCTCGGTAGTTTCATTCCCAAATTGAGGAACTGGTGGAGTGGCGGTAGGTCTTTAGAATGTTCAGACTAGATTTATATTGACCTGTTGTAGGGTGATTCCATATTGTGAAGTTCCCCACATTTTCGGATATTTACGGTTATTACGACCAACTAAAAACGATATAAAGAATCTTCTGAAGCTATAATCTTAATTATGTAATTATGTCTTAGGTAAAGGCATAGATTTTGACATTTGGTATGTCACAAAAAATGACCCAACCCGATGGAAATACCCCTATAGGCTTCAATATACTCCACTTTGATGGAGGGGATGGAGGTGAAAAAAAAAATCAGAGAATTTTACATCCCAATGCAGTATTTAAAAACAAGCAAATGTGAGAATATACCATTACCGTGGGCAGATGGGTCAAAGCATGTTGGACAAAGTAAAAAACTTCATTTAAACAGTCACATTAGCTAGATACACATAAAAATAATTTCCATCGCTCTTATTCTGCAGAGAATTGTCAATGAGACTTAACCCTAACTAGGCCGGGCTATTTTGGGAGTTCTTATAGCCGGGTGGGGGGGGGGGCCTCCCAGGCCCTCCTTCTGTTCTCAGCCGTCGAGCGCGCTATCACCGCAAAAATTGGCACGCGAGTAGAGTATCATGTAAACTACAAATTTGCATGATCAGATTTTTGAAAAATTACAGAGTTTATTCTTAAATAATTAATTATGCTAATTTATGCATACAAATGCATTTTGTGCTCTAAATCACATAATACTGGCGATAGAAAGCTAATTTTTGGTATATGTATTCTTGGTATCACATCAAACAATGCCTCATCAAAAAATTGCACTGACAAATTTAATTTCTTATGTTTTATATTGTTTTTTTCAATTTCTTATGTATTTCATTGTTTTTTCGACCTTTTGTTTTCTATTGTTTTTTGAGCAAAATTTCTTGCAATTAAATTTTGAAGCATAATTGTGCTAAAATAAATTGATTTTAGCCACTGGGAGCAAAAACATGAATTTCTATGTGAATTAATTGATAAAACACGTCCACTTGCATTGACTTTGTACACGAAATCACGTTTTCGAGCAGTTTTGTGGCTGACATGCGTGTATAAAATGTTACGTAACGTCGTAACGGTAGGTCCGATAAAAGTTGCGGGAAACTTGAAAGAAAAAAGTCAGCGAGCGGCGTTATCAGAAATTTTCGTGCGGCGAAATGATCGCGGAATCCGTCGAGGGGGTAGGCCCCCCCCCCCCCCCCCCCCCCCCCCCCCGGCCTAGTTAGGGTTAATACAATGAATCATTTGTGTCCTTGGAGCTTGTGTGACGGGTCGAATGGGGTTGTTTACTTTGTCTAAATTCCTTTGACCCTTCTGCTTAATACAGTGCAAAATTAACACTTCCATTTTGTAGCCTCAGTATTGTATTCTTCCAATCACTATTTCAAGTCATTTATTTTCTACACTTAAAATATTTATCAAAATATTTGTACTATAATTAATAAAAACTTATTATTGACATTATTTATAATCATCTGAAAAGTATTATTCGTAAATGATGTATTGAGTGTGCATTTGGAGAGATTGCAATCGTGTCTACAATGTTGTATTAACTGTGTATCAAATATGCGAAGTATATTTTTGCAGAAATTTTTAACATTTCAATCATATTATGCCTTTCTTGATCAAATTTGTATAACTTCTGTGAATATTTTGTACATTTTGTAAATTTAATTGAAAATACTGTTTATGATAAATAAATATTATATTTAACTATGATATGAACAGTTATCCTGATCTCCATGGATCTTATATATTTATTTGTTTATTAACCCTAATCCCATTGGGATATTTCAGTCATCTCAGTTCATTGGGGGGGGGGGGGGGGGGCTTATTTGGCCCCCCCCCCCTCTGATCTTCGCCGTCAACCGCGCGATCGCGCCAAAATTTGGCATGTTCATAGCCCGCGATGTTAACTCTTAGATTGCGTAGTCAAATTTTAAAAAAATCTACTCATTATGCTAATTAGGCTATAATAATGCATGAATTCTAACAAACAGCAATAAATCACTTGCTGAAGCTCCAAATGTGCTGATTTTTGGTCTAGATACTCATAGTAATGTTTCAGACATATTGTCATGGAAAGAAAATGCAATTAAAATCTATTTCTTTTGTATTTTATTGTTTTTGTGAGTTTCTTATTTATTTCTTTGTTTTTTTCGACTTTATTATTTCTATTGTTTTTTTCGATGGCAATTGTTGGTGACATTATTAGAGGCATAGAAAATGAATTTTAAATTCAGTTCATGCATTAATATGAAAAATAGACAAGGATTTATGTATATTGACTAAAAACATAATTTGCATTTTGTACTTCATTTTGTACGTAAAATCACGTTTTGGACTCATATTTGGACCGACGAATATTTTTCAAATGCGCGTATCGTCGGTACCACATACCCGGTCATCATGAATTTGGTGTCAAAAGTTGCGCGAGACTTGAAAGATAAAAGTCAGAAAAAATTATGGCGCGAGCTTCTCGCGTTTCAGATTTATCG
>BQKZ01001736.1:7584-30822 GCA_036244855.1 Temnopleurus reevesii
CCCCTTCAGATCTCGGCCGTGGATCGCGCAATCGCCGCAAAATTTTGCACAGGGGTAGAAAAAAGTGTAAATTATAAGATTGTATGGTTTGATTTTCCGAAAATTCCTCATTTCTATTTTTAGATAATTAATTAAATGCAAATTTATGCATGAAATCACACTTTCTGCTCTATTTCCCTCAATAAAGCACCTAGAAGGCTCATTTTTGGTGTGAATATTCTTTATAATATCCCTCATGACACAACTAGAAAAAAAATTTGGTATGACAATCTATTTCTTATATTTTTTTATTGTTTTATGAATTTCTTATGTATTTCTTTGTTTTCTCTACCTTTTGTTTTCTATTGTTTTTTTCTATGAAATTTATTGCAGAACATTTTTGAAGCATTTTTGTGCTGAAATAAATTAGATTCAGCCCATAAAACAAAAAATAACTACATCTTTATGGATTCTGACTGAAATCACAATTTACTTTGACTTTGCACACAAAATCACGTTTTTGAGCCATTTCCGGTCTGACATGCATGTACAAAAAGTGGCGCGGCGACAGAACTACATGCCCGATTTTCACGAAAACAGTCTTAAAAGTTGCGAAAGACTTGAGAGAAAAAAGTCAGCGAGTCTCGTGGTGAAAAAATTTTGCGCGGCGGCGTGATCACGAAATTTGTCGAGGGGGGGTCAAATTGAACCCCCCCCCCCCCCCCCAGTTGGAATAGGGTTAAACCTAAAAGGACTGGCTATGTTGGAGACTAGGAAAACTGGTTGGGGGGGGTGGTTTCATTTTCTGCTGAGTGAAAGAAACGCCTAAGGGAGCTCAGTCCTTCTAGGGTTTCAGATGATGCCCTGAGGAGGTGTTGTTCAAAATCATCTGCAAATCAACTGCAACTTCGAAAATTGTAATGCGCATTTTCATTCGCGCACAGTACATTTAACAAGACGCACATGAAATGATGATCAACTGCAACTTGTGATTAATTGCAACTTTTGGACAACACCCCATAAGTAAACATAAAAATCATCCTTTTGAAGCCAATCTGTAATAAAATAAAATGTCAGTCTCACCTGCCACACACAGTCAAGGAAAAGAAGGAACACTGGACCAGCGTATTTGTTCTTGCTCTGTGAGAAAACGGACTTGGCGCACCTGCTGAGGAAAGGATGACCGGCCTGTATCCACTCCCTCTCTACGAGCGCTTCAAACCTGAGGCAGAGAAAAAATATTATTTCATCATGATCAACATCATCACAGTCATCAGTACCATAGCCATCATCATTATAATCATCAATATCATCATCAACATCATCATCATCATCATCATCATCACCATCATCATCACCATCATCATCATCACCATCATCATCAGCAGCAGCATATCATCATCATCATCATCATCACCATCATCATCACCATCTTTATCATTATCATCATCATCATCATTACAATCACCATCTTCGTCACCATCATCATCATCATCATCTTCATCTTCATCATTACAATCACCATCTTCATCACCATCATCATTATCACCAACATCATCAATTACCATCGTCGTCATCACCATCATCATCATCATCATCGTCATCATCATCACCATCATCATCATTACTATCATTATCACCAGCGGCAGCATATCACGAACATCATAATTACCATCGTCACCATCATCATCATCATCATCATCATCATCATCAGCATCATCATCATCATCACCACCATCTCACCCTCTTGTTGTTCTGCAGTCAGCATCCAAGATAACCTGGGCCAATGAAGTCACTTGAAGACTTGCATCCAATCCCTCAGAGCCATGGACAAGCACAGCAGAATCTGACACAAAAACAGATCATAAAGCCAATAATTTAGCGTGCATAAATTTCAGTGCATTTGCAGAACATCAGAGCTATAAATAAACAACATCTTAACTCACTCTCTCTCAACACACAGCACTATCAGGAAATCAATAGCAACATTCTTTTTCACATGAATATGACCACACTATTCAATGTGATTGGTGCTATGGATGTGTGTTAGTAGGATCCAGTGGATACTGAAATACATGTAATAAACTTGTTTACTCACTCTCTCTGTCTACATACTGCACCACCGGGGTCGCAATCGGGAGAGTCTTTCTCACATGAACATGACAACACTTATTTCAATGTACATGTAATTGTCCCTATATATAACATTTTTACGGACAGATGCAATCTGGTCCCGAATATGTATGAGGCAAGATTAAGTTGTGGATAATCAAAAGGCTGAACAAAAATGGTGAGAGAAAATATAACAATACTAGCCATGCTCTCAGCCATTGAATTGTGATGAAAGCCTTGAATTCATATGAAGAAAAACTCAACAAATCCTGCAAATTTTGGAACTGTCTCTGTTCAAATAATGAACAAGTGTTTGGAGAGTGGTTCACGAAATAATAAACTTGATTACTCACTGTCTCTGTCTATGCACTGAGCAACCAGGCAAGCAGTTGTGAGTGTTTCTTTGACAAAAATAAAAAAAATAATAAATAAAAAAAAATAATAAAAAAAAAAAATAAAGAAAAAAAAAAAAAATTAATAAAAAAATAAGGAATAAAAGAAAATTAAGAACCCAAAAATAAAATTAAAAAAAAATAGCTTAATTCAGTAAATGCAGTAGGGACCTCAATCCAACGCCATAGACATTTATGTAAAGAAATGCGTGCACTCTCAGCAAGGAGGGACCTAAAGTACAATATCGCACGTAATTAATAAACTAAATGACTTATTAACTCACTTTCTCTGTCGACACACTGCGCCACCAGGCAGGCAGTTGTGAGGGTTTCTTTGACGTGATGCAACCAGCCACAGTTTGTTAGACGACTGATCCATTTGTCGGCTGAGCATCCGGTATCCATGCAAGCTGTGAAGATAAAAAAAAATATAGAAATATAGTTCATGATTCAATTCTAGCCATTGATATTAATCCCTAAAATGCTGAACACTTTTCTTGATTCCACACAAAACGTAACTATGTTACTTCGACTGTTATTTATGTTAAAAATGTTGGTGGTATGATGCTGGAATTTGCACTACTTACAATCAAACAATATGCAATATTCTGGCAACAGGTATTAGAGGTTTTAATTGAATGATCTTTTTCAAAACAATGCTTTTAATATGTAATTAGGAGTCAAATCAAAGTGATAATCAAAGGTCTGTACTAAAGCTCTGTGTGACTGTATTAATAATGAGCTAAGAAAGAATTAAATACAGGCCTGAACATATCAGACCAATGTACATTGCTTTTGAGGTTTGGAATAATTCTTTTGAGCCCAGAGTCATGTATGACTATTATCGAATGGAGAGCGGTCCATGCACAATAGTTCTGTAGCGTTTTATCATGCTCACAGATTTTTGGTATGGCAGTTTCAAGTTCTCAAGCCACAAATGTGGCCCGCAGCAGTTTATGGGTTAAGCAATAGGTGATAGTAATTCTTATAACATTAGGGTTGTTGTGACTTGGGGGTTTATGTTTCATATAAAGCTGTTTGTAGATCTATGCATATGACTCTTCAAATGACTGGTGATCCTTTCTCAAGTGCTATCCAGCAACAGGCCAAGTTCACCTTGTGTGCTAGAAAGGGTCACCTCTCGTTCATAGAGTCTTCAAGAATAAAAATATAATATGAACAGCTTTTATGGAAACTATACAATGGCGTCATCTCCCATTTACAGATAATTAGTTTTCTTTCTTACAACATCATCAGATGCACATTGCTTTAAAGGTAGAATACTTCTTTTTCAACCTAAAATTTGACTTTCCAAGATTGTTGTGTTATGTTGAAGAGTACTAAATGTTAGAACTTATCACCTAAAATTTGACTTTCCAAGATTGTTGTGTTATGTTGAAGAGTACTAAATCTTAGAGCTTATCACCAATCAATTAAGCACAAAGATTGGTCATGATAAGCGCATTTATAGTTATTACAATAATAATTCTTTTATTCGAACCTCAAATTAAAGCGTTCAAAATTTAAAACAGCTGTTGACTCCTCGTTGATCAATAGCGCAAGAGTCTCTCTCAGTGCGTATTCTGCATGATGTGGCAGTGTATTGAAGTGCGCACTGTATGTGCTCTTACAATGTTTTGTGTGTGTGTGGTAATACGCAAGGAGTATCGCGATACCGTCGGTGTCAAGATGAATTATGATAGAATAGATTTTTATTTGAATTAAATATTCTGGACTACATACAACCAAAATACGTCATAGAGGTTATTATTTTGGCATATCCGTGGTACACAACAAGTTGTAAGCTTACCGTAATGTGTGGAAATGTAATTTTCTACCTGTAAAGGAACTTCCCAAGGTGTAATGAGAATTAATATCAGCAATATACTGTAAGGCAAACATAATTTTCCGATCTAGAAGCTAATAAAACATCTATTTTTAATTATTCTTATCCTTATACCTGTACATGATCCATCTAGTAATAAAAAATGTTGTTGAAGAAAGTAGTTTTTGTTCAAAACCGATGCAACATAGGCTCTGGTAGCTTTGATAGACTCTCAAAGGTTGCTAGGTTTGTCAGCAATCTTTGAGTCAAAGATAGCTGGGCTTATGAGAAACTGTATTTTTTGATAATTTTTCTTAATAATTGGAGCTCAAATTTAGATGTTTATAGACTGAAGTTGTCAAGAACCTAGACATCTGTGATAATTGAATCATACAAGAGATGTGAATTATTCAAAATATGCATGAGGTCAAAATCAAAATCTAAACATGAATATTGCAATACCTGAAGAAAAGTGAGAGCAAACATAACAATAATAACCATACTGAGAATAATGCTTCACGGCACAACGAGTTATCTTTCTTGGAAATGTGAGTGGTCCTGAAAAGGAGAGTGGGTAGGTCATTTTCAGGACCACTCACATTTCCAAGAAACTCGTTGTACCGTGAAGCATTATTCTCATCATTCTTCCACGAGTGAAACCTTCAAACAATAATAACCATACTCCCAACCATTCACTTGTAATGAAAGCTGTGAATTCATATGAAAATACACCTCATCCATATTCTAGAATGATTAGCATCTCTTGCAGTACGTGTACCTTCTGTTAGCTTGGATAGAGATTCCTGTAAGATGCTTGGCTTATCCAAAGGCTTGTTGACTCGTCTCCATTGGGGGTAGTTCACTTCCGTTTCAAATCCACCACCTGAAGATTTAGATGAATAAATGAAAAATGAAGAATAATGGTAGTGGATGAATTGAAGCAAGGCACTTAATAGGGATACACTGTGTAACTTACTTACAGCATTTTTATTAAAACATTTGTTATTAAAAGGTTCCTTTTAATTCAAATTCGTTTGGAGGCTGGCATGCTTTGACTATCTTTTTTTAATTTTTTCAATTTCATATCGTATAGTACAATGGGCCATACAGGGATGCCAGTGTGAACAGGGAAAAGGAGGCGCCGTGGTGTAGTGGTCGTGACTCTTGCCTTTCAACCAGAGGGTCGTAGGTTCGAATTCCACCCATGGCGTCAATTTCCTTCAGCAAGAAATTTATCCACACTTTGGTGCACTCAACGCAGGTGAGGTGAATGGGTGCATGTAAAGCACCTTGAGCACTCGGCAACGAGAGTGGATACGTGCGCTATATAAATTGCATATCAAAGATTCCTTTTATCTGAAGAGAATTATTGCAATGACCAAGATACATGTACATGTATACGATAAATCAATATATATATATATATAAACTAAACAAAAGTAATCAAATGTAAGCACGTCTACATAAATGTACATACAGAATATGTAGATTTTGTCCCTCTTTAACCGGCAACCCTGTTAGTCACATTTTGCGTTACATATTATACAGTCAAACCTCATTATAAAGAGCACTGATATAACGAGCTCTCGTTACAACAAGGTAATTTTCCTGGTCCAATCTCTATGTATTTTATTGTATTTTGGCCCTGATATAACGAGGTTTCAATATAAAGAGGTAATTTCTCTGGTCCCAATGACCTCATTATAATGAGGTTAGACTGTAATTACATGTACCTTTAGTTCTTGCAGCCATTGCACCGTTCATTGATCGTGTATCGCTGATGTATCCTCTCTTCCCAAAACTGAGGGCAACATTCAATAATCTCTCATCATCCTTGAGTATAATTATACTGTTTTTAAGGCCCAAACGTTGATTTTGGAGCCTAATATTTCGCAGCTTAGTTCATGTACACCATCAACCATTAAGGTACCATTTAGAATCTAGCAGTTCGATAAGAATGTTTTTAAATACGCATAAATACAAGTACCTTTAGTTCTTGCAGCCATTGCGCCATTCATTGACCATGTATCGATGATGTATCCTCTCTTCCCAACACTGAGGGCAGCATTCAATAATCTCTCATCATCCTTGCGTATAATTATACTGTTTTTAAGGCCCAAACGTTGATTTTGGAGCCTAATATTTCGCAGCTTAGTTCATGTACACCATCAACCATTATGGTACCATTTAGAATCTAGCGGTTCGATAAGAATGTTTTTAAATACGCATAAATACAAGTACCTTTAGTTCTTGCAGCCATTGCGCCGTTCATTGATCGTGTATCGATGATGTATCCTCTCTTCCCGACACTGAGGGCAGCATTCAATAATCTTTCATCATCCTTGCAGCGTTTGGTGTTTGTGCCCGTCAGAGGCTGGCTGCTGCGCAAAATTACAGTCTACAAAAAACAACGTCAGGGATAATGATGAATAATAATGCTAATCATACTGCAAATGAAATTGTCCTGCCTAACATCGGAGTACATTCAGCTTCCCTATTCATCGTGGGGGGAATTTGTTTGGCATTTCTCTGACGAATAATATGGGAGCAAATTTCCTTTGTATGTATCTAGCTAATGTGAATGCTTGAATGAAGTTGTTTAATTTGTTCAAAATCCTTTGTTCCTTCTGCTTACAGTGCATATGTGCCAGCTATGCTATGGTTGGGTAATAATATAATAAATTGTTGCAACAGCTGAGTTTATATATGTACCGGTAAATATTATACAAATATACAATACATTGCCTTGAGACTTTCTGGTGTCAAACTGTGGGCAAGAGGTGCCCACCAAAAAGTATTTTTGGAGGCACTGAGGCCCAAGAAAGGAAGCTGGAGTGCAAATCAAATCGCTTGGATTGATTTTTTTGGGTTCCCATGCATTTGCATAGATAAGTCACAAAGTTTGCTTGGCACACATTTGCCCACAGACAAAGTGCATAAGATGGATGCAATGCCTTTATGCCTTTTCATGAGCGGCAGTACAAGGCTAGCTGAATCATATTTTCACTGTGTGAAGATAAACGTCGTCACAAAACTATGTAATTTCTTCATACAGTAAATTTCTGATGCCAAGTTCACAAACCAGATGAAATTACATTCAATCACATAAAGGCGCTTTAACTGATCCCCAGCAGATACATTTTTTACCCATAATTTAATACACAGTATAAATCTACAATTTATTAACATCAAATTATTTATTACATTAGCACATTGTTTCGCTGGAGGATGCGATCTTGATAAAAAAGAAATTTGAAACCAATACTACAATAACAGAGAAGAAGATAAACGGATACCTTTTGTGCCGTGTGCATGTAGCTGAGAACCGGGAACCTTCCTCCCTGGCGAAACCCTGCCGACTGAACAAGCGCGTCATCGTCGATGGACTTAGGTACTATCACAGCCGGTGGATAGCTTGGACAGACCTAGAGACAGAGAAAATTATGGAGAAAAAAAAGTTGCAATTGATGAAAAATCAGTTCTTGCAAATCACTTGCAATATGCAAGTATATATATGCAAATGTTATGCATTTTCTTTGCACAGAGGTTGTTCTTCAGAACCCCGAAGCTTGCCTGAGGTTTGCCCGACATAGCAACAAGTAATATAAATTATAAATATTGTCATCAAATTATTACTAACCAGTTTGAAGAATACCACATAATGGCATTATTTAGCAAGAATCATGCATAAATTTGAATTTATGAGTAAACTGGCCTATTGATCGCAAAACAATTACAAATCAGTTGCAAATTGAAACATGCATTTTCATTCATGCACAGCCGGTCTCTATGATTTTATCAAGCATGGAACAAGAATTATGATCCTTCCCAGGGGTTAGCGTTTCTGTCATCACTGCGAAAAAAGGGACAAAGAATTTGGATGAAGCAAGCAACTTTAATTGAAGCATACACAGAGCTAGATGCACATAAAATGAATTCATTCCCTCTTATTCTGTGAAGAAATGTGTCACCCCGTTCAGTAAGTAAACAGGTAATAATAATAATAATAATAATACATGTGTCTTATATAGCGCACTTTCCACCCAGATTAGGTGCTCAAGGCGCTCAGAGCAAATTCATTACAGAAAAGAAATAACAAGGAAAGTCAAAAGGCACTCTTAAATAAATAAGTCTTAAGGTTGCCCTTGAAGGAAGATAATGATGTTAAGGTTTTCAGACTCTGTGGAAGGGCATTCCACAGAGTAGGGCCTGAGTAAGCAAATGCTCGTTCCCCCCACGATCTTCTGAAAGCCGGAACCTGTAACAGGTTACTAGAGGATGATCTTAAAGTTCGTGTAGGTTGGTATGTGTGGATTATATCATTATTGTAACTGGGGGATGTTCCATTTGTGATCATGAAATTATTGCAGTTGATTAAATGAATATGTTTGCTTTGGTGTATTCCTTTGTCCCTTCAGCACACAATGCATTGGAATCTACATCCCTAGTTAGTTTTCTAAAATGATATAAATCAAGCTAACAAGGCTCTTTGAAACAACAAACCTGGAAGTTCTTGTTGACGTAACTGATTCTCCAGTCATCGTTCGTAAGCCTCGCAAATTCATTCTCCGGGAGGAATGCATGCCAACCATCCTCCAGTTCATCAAAAGTGCTTCGGTAGAAGAACGGGTAGGACAACGTCACTGGATCTACAGATGAGAAACAGGCACAAATATGATCCATCTTTTTTGTTATTTTTCTGGGAGAGAGAGTGGTTTCATGTTACATACATGTGCTCAATTGAATTATAATAATAATAATAATTCACGACATTTATATAGCGCTTAATACAAAGTCTTTCTAAAGCGCTTTGTGCATTATTACCCGGCTATAGCATGGCTTCCATTCGGCGCTCACCACATTCATGGAATTTCGTCCTACCGGTACCCATTCACCTCACCTGGGTTGAGTGCAGTACAATGTGGATAATTTTTTTGCTGAAGGAAATTAACGCCATGGATGAGATTATAGTTTTTTTGTACCATGGACACCAACTTCAATTGTTTAGAGGCGTCTACTAATTGCTAAGACTTAGGGGGTGTCGCTCAAAAGTTGCAATTGATTGCAAGTTGCAGTTGATCGGAATGCACCAATCAAAATCACCGTTTCATGCGCGTCTTGTTAAATGCACATACCGTGCGCAGATGAAAATGCGTGTTATAATTGGCAAAGTTGCAATTGATTTGCAGTTGATTTTGAACAACACCCCCTAAGTTGGAAATCTTTCAAATCAAATTCTGCAGTATTAACTGTGAGGTTTATTCTAAGGAATGTGACCTCATGAATGGATGGGAGTTAAGAGTTCAGACCCAAGCGGTAGTCTGCAAGCAGAGACTCTCGTTTAAGAATTCTCAAGTGCATTGAGGAAGATTGTAGTCAAAGATTTTAAAGGCCTACTCTCTATCACCCTCTGCATATGCGCACCGAAAGCCAATGGTCTGTGTCTGCAACCCAAGCAGAGTCATACAAGAGGCTTCTTTCTTTGAGTTGTAGTGGTGTAATGGTTACTCTGGGTAAACAAACCATACTATTATTCTCATTATTATCATTACTCCAATTATTGAGATGGCCCCTAACGAAGAGTTACTGGCAGAGAATATTGTTTTTGGTTGGCATGATCTCTGCACGTCTAACGTTTTGATATTAGCCCATCCCTATCCCCCCCCCCCCCCCCAAAAGAAAAAGAAATATTGTTTGGCAGTCCAGACCGACCGACCCTTTGAAAATGGCCCCACCTGAATTATTTTGTTTGCATTTCATTCAAATTTTGAAAAAAAATTGGAAAACCTGCGAAATATAACCTAAAACATCCTTTACAGTAAAATAATACGGTACATGTATGACATGTCCAATACAACCTGAAAAGTATATTTTCAGACATTTTAGAGCTTTTTCCTCAATTCCAATTAGTCTTATTTTATACATATCTGTTCCAATAAAAAAAAATAAAGAAAAGAAAATGAAACCTCTTCAAACCGACCAAAGCGACTTCATAAAAAAGTCATTCTTGGGCAGCCAAACAATTTTTCTTTGCCTCAGCAACTCACCAAGACTAGAGAGGGACTCGATCGTTTCTGCGACCTTTATGCACTCATCCATTCCGTTGATGTCAAGTCTGATTATACGAAAGTCTTTACATTTGACTGTCAGCTGCCCGGTACTGCCCACAAACTTCTTCTCAAGACTATCCACATTGTTGTGTAGTAGCTGAATATTAGAGGAGAAACAATAAAACAAAAAAAGATAAGCTTAAAAATATTTTGCATTCATATGAATCTTTATATTTAAGAATGGGGTTTGACCGACAAATTTATTATTCAGAATAACAAAGATAATTCAATAATTTAGCGTACAAATTTTTGCAGAAGCAATGAATTTCAGACCTTGTCATAAGCGAGTAAATATTTTCACGTGTTTAGAGATTAGCATGTAATGTATGGGGATTCAAATGAGTGACAATTTGAGCAAATTCACAATCTCGAATTTTGGGAAAATAAAACCCTAACAAAAATTTCAGCTCACACAGTATTTTTACTTTTGTTGTTCAAATTGTTTATTTATCAAATTCATTTTTATGTAATTGTAACAAAAAGAGAAAGAAGATAATAAACAAAGAATGATCCACAGAATATTTTATCAAGCCACTTCCAAAGAATTGATTATGAAATTAAATTATGAAGAAATAATCGCCATAATATGTCTCAAGGTTTTTGACATCTATTGGGTAGTTGTTGCGATATTGGCAATACTGAAATGTCTACCCAAAGTCTAATAAATTTACCAGTGCCCAAATTCTAAAAACTGTGTTATCTCCATGTCAGCTAAAACATGTTAATTGTCATAACAAGGCAAAATTATAACACGCCATTGGTTAATATTTGCGTGGTGTCTGCATTGCTTGTGTGAGGTAAAAAGAGGCCTCTGCGCATCCAACAATAGAAAGTGCGTTTGTTATGACAGCTAACATCCTTCTTCTTAACGCAGAAGATAACACAGTTTTCAGAATTTAGGCCCTGTCTTTATTAGTGTTTCTGGCTCGAAGACTGGAAAGATTCACCTGCCTCGGTCTAACAACAATCTCTAGAAATTACGTTCATTCCATCTCATGAAATGCTACTTTTTTATCATCCCATGGAACACCCACATGTGTTTAAATAAAATATAACTACATTAGGTACAAATTTGTTTCATTGTTCTACATCATGTAAGACGGGATTAACCTCCCTAAATAGTATTACTGTACAAAAGATAATTGTATTGCAGGTTTGATCCTAGATTTTTGTTATACATGTGCATGTATGTACAATATATATACAAGATATACTGTACAGTTATTATAATTGAATTAGAAGAATAGTAATAATCAATAATTGAATTTTCATCAAGATATACTATTACTGTACTTGAATTAGACAAATGGTAATAATAATTGAATTTGCATTAGAAGAATGGTAATAATTAGTCATTACCCATAATTCCTCTGAGTTTGTCTGGCGAGAGGAGAGAATCATGTGATGACCAGTGAGACAGAGCGTGCCCGAGACTGGCTGGTAACCATGGCGATGTAGAACCACGTCATCTACCTTGGGAATTCGGATGAAGTCTACAAACTCCATGGTGTGAAACTCTGCAATGAAAGGGAAATTTGAAAATTCATGATTTCATACAAGATCGTAGTATGGGAAAATATCATGCATATCTATGCAGAGATGGTGAACAATCAAGAATACAGGAGGATAGGAATGAAAATGTGAATCACTATGCAGGTGAACCAAATCAAATTTTCTCATGAGAAAAAGTTAATGAAAACATTGCTTTTAAATATCTTCTCTGCTAAGAAAATCTGGCCATCATTTCATTCCGCCACGCTCCCTATTGTCAAATAGGCAGTTAGGACTGTGAGCTAGTCTTTGTATAATTTGTCTTTTGATTTGAGAATCCTCTGGGTTTAGAATAATCAATACCATGTCATGATTGTTTAGGGAGTGTAATTACCAACTAGCAAATTATTATGGCCTCACTTAATAGAGAGAATTTATTGTATAATAATTTCATTTAAAATCCTACAAGGGTCATTTAGAGGCCATTAATTTTTCTATCACTTAGGCGGACACAGCATACAGGGTGAATTATGATTTCGCTTTATAATATTGTGAATAAACATTGCAGACATGCTAACCATTCCAAAAAATGAAATGAGGTGTATTTTCAAATAAATTCAAGGATTTTATCACAAGTTTATGGTCAGGAATGTATCGTTCCATGTTTCCTCTGACTTTTGTTCAACACACTTATTTTTACCTAATAATGTATACATTCTTGAACAGTTGGCATCTCTGAAAGGAGATAAATTTGACGCATAGTATCTGAAATCATTCACTGACACATTTCAATCTAGCCTTTTGACAAGGCCTTCGACTTTGGACTTCCCCCTCGACGGCGATATGGAGTAACCAATAACAGCGCGAGCGCAGCGAGCGCCATCTTGCGTTAGCAAGCTGAGACGCCGACAGGCGTCGAAGGCCTTTTAACAAGGGTTTCACCGACCTCTTGTTTTTTATTGTTTTCAGCAATATTCTGGTCGGTGAAAGTCCAGCTCCGATCCATCCAATGAGCGCGCGTTGAAATGACGTAAAAATGAATTATGCATAAGTCGAAGATGACCGCTATTTGCATATGCCTCACGTAGTCTGATATCCTAAATGGCGTTTGCGATACTGAGCGTGAGCGATTCTGAACTTGAAGAAAGCCTTCAACATGCCGCGAAAACGTTGAATATCACGAATTTCACACAGCATCAAACAACTGCAATCAAAGCCGCTCTTAGAGCATGTAGAGGCCAAGACTTGTTCGTCAATCTCCCTAAAGGCTTTGGGAAAAGTGGTATATTTCATCCCGTATGTGTGGATCACCTACGACTCAAATTCAAAGAGCGAGCTTGTGACGGTGAAGCTGACGGGCAGTGTGGAGCGGAAACGGGACAACGATCTCCCCCGGCCCAGACTATAGTAACAAGTAGTGAGTCCCTTTCAAGCGCCGCGCCAGTGGAATTGGAAGCACGGTATTCGTGATTTCGCCACTTGTGTCGCTCATGAAAGATCAAGACTTGATCTTGAAGTAGTTGGAAGATCATGGACTTTTCTGCAGAACCGATAAGCACTGGGACTGATTATTTATCTTAATTTCGAGATTTTTTTTCTAAACCTATTTCGTATAATAATACAATTATAATATTATAAGGTTGGAGGAATTAAGACTAAACAAGGGTATGAGATTCGTCTATTGCAACTTCTTCATAGGTGACTTCGATCGATAGTAATTATATTTTGGAAACTCTATGGTAGTTTCTTTAATACTATCAATATTTCTTAGATGAATGTAAAATCGGAATAATTTTTAATGTTATGTACTATGATTTAAATATCATCTACTATGATTCCAAATATATATTATTGGTAAGAGTCCAGTGCGATTCCGAATTTATCCCTATCCAAATGGACTATTCTGAGATCGTGGCTGTACGTTTCAAAGGATTTCATTGGTTGACCCTCTTGGCCCTTTAACTATTCATGAGTGGGGTTGCATTATGCATTGTTCTCGTACCTCATGAATATATAATTTAGATCGCTTGTCAAAAGGCCTTCGACGCCTGTCGGCGTCTCAGCTTGCTAACGCAAGATGGCGCTCGCTGCGCTCGCGCTGTTATTGGGTACTCCATATCGCCGTCGAGGGGGAAGTCCAAAGTCGAAGGCCTTGTCAAAAGGCTAATTTCAATCTGGTTCTGCTCCAATCAAATTGGGGCTCAAAATTGAGGAATATGTCATACATTTTGCAGGCATTCAAATTAACCTCAAACAGACAGGTTCAAAGAGAGAAAACAATCGATATCATGTATGTACTTACTAAATGTTGGTTCCATTCTAATGAATTATTTAAAATCCAATTCATGTATTCATAAAATCTCTTTAATTAAATCACAATAAAATCACAGTCTTTTGTTGCCAGAAGAAATTCCTAGATTCAGATACAGGAAGACACTTCAACAAACAGTTTCCCACAACTTAAAACAACTTCAAGACAATTATTAATCCAGCTGCTTCATGAACAGGACTTAAACAAACGACAGAAAACAATGAACGGCTGCTTCAATAACATGAATGTATTATGTGTTCAAAAGCAGATCATGCAGCAGTTTAATTGTCGAGAGAAACTGGAAAGGTTCTTAATTTCTAGCTTCCTGGAGGCAAACAGAGGGACCCAGGGAAGGGGAGGGAAATCATTGTTAGCTTGTACCAGATGAGTCAACACCCACACATGATACACTTATTAAACAATAACTAAAACGGGGAATAATTTTCCTAGTATTGCATCGCAATTTGCTATGCATTTTATCATGATTGCTATACACAAAATAAACCACTTATCTATATCTATCTTCATTTACAAAAGATATTTTGTTCAGCAACTTTTTACACTGAGTTGAACAGTTAACTCAATAAATAAAATATTGCTTATCAAATGTGAGAAGTAAAATCAACTTATATCCCATTTAATACACAGTGTTTACACATCCACCGAGTGAATCTCATGGCGGGAGGGAGATAGATTATGAGAGATTGTTATCTTTCCCATGGATCGTTCAAAAACAAGGAAATTTTCTCCAGGAAAGTAGGATATTTTGCAGTTTTGACATGCATTTGGTGAACTGCTAAAGCCACAGTAAGGGTAATACTGCATTTGTAGAGCGCTTAGGAACCTCCTCATGAAGAGGTGATAAGCGCCATATAAAAGCCAGTGTGCTTTTTAGCTATCTTCATTTTTTATTTATATTTGGTGGCAGCATCACATAAGACTCTGTTCATTTTAGCTGTCTCCTCATTCAATTTTATTTGTACATTCTACCTTGTACATTATCCTTTTTTAACTTTCGAATGGGATAAAATACGAACACCTGAACATCATACGGTCTGAAAAAAAAACCCGACAGATGCTATCCCGATTCAGTATGGATACAGGAAAGGAGATTTTTTTTAGTATTCTGAACAACGTTTAACCCAACTTATTTTGATTAAAGGGGAACTTCACCCAGACATTGAAGTGCACTCAGTGGATGAAGAAAAATACAATGGTCAATCTGTGAAAATTTGAGCAAAATCCGACAATCCATTCAAAAGTTATAGATTTTCAAAGTTTTGATTTACACCCCTCATGGGCTCCTCAAATTGGCAATGTACAGGCACAAAATGGCTGACAACATGGAGAACTTCCCATTCACTTGTACATAGAATTTAACATTTTCTTCTTTTTCTAGAAAAGTAGACAAAATTGTACTTTTTTCTTCAAGTATGATATGGACATTTTGATTCTGCATGCATTTAGAAATGAATTTTGTTGATTTATTGTCTACTTTTCTAAAAAAAAGAAGAAAATGTGAAATTTTGTGTACAAAGTGAATGGAGAGTTCTCCATGTTGGCAGCCATTTTGTGCCTGTACGTTGCCAATTTAAGGAGCCCATGAGGGGTTTATATAAAAACTTGAAAATTCATAACTTTTAAATGGATTGTTGGATTTTGCTCAAATTTTCACAGTTTGATCATTGTATTTTTCTTCATCCACTGAGAGTGCATAAATGCTTGGGTGAAGTTCTCCTTTAAAGAAATTCTCTGCGTCTCTGACAATGGATTTCTAATGTTAAAGACTGTTTTGAAAGGGAGGAATAATTTTTATTTGGAAACAATTAAAGAACCCTCATCATCATATGCCCATCATTCCTTAAATTAATTGTTTTCACTGAATATTATTTATTTAAGAAAACATTTTTAACAAGACAAACAAGCCTAGGTAGGTGTTGCTCAAAAGGTGCGATTGATCGCAAGTTGCAGTTGATCAGAACGCGCCAATCAAAATCATTGTTTCATGTGCGTCTTGTTAAATGCGCATATCGCGCGCGCATGAAAATGCGCGTTACAAATTGTAAAGTTGCAGTTGATCTGCAGTTGATTTTGAGCAACACCCCCTAGGACTATCAAAATGAAATTATTCAATCTGAACGTAACTCAATCTTTCCATCACTTCACATCTGGGCAACATTAATATGAAAGACAATTAAAAAAAAAACCAAATCACACAGTACACACCTTACACACTCAACAACCCAAATATACATCAAATCAAATATATGATCATTAAAATCTACCATCTCCACAAATGAGATTAAAATCCTTCACATATGGTCTGCGGTAGGAAGAATTCTGGAAAATAATTTATGCAAACTGACCTGCATCGTCCATCTCTAGACATATTGCACAAAGAAATATCCTTCACTCTAACAAACAGACATGATCACAGACTCTTTATAAAAAGGGAGGGAATTATTTGCTAAGTGCTCTCTGTATCTCGATAGCTACAGCGCTAGTGAAGTACAAATGATAACGAGTGCCTTGACGCAAGCATAAGGTATCCCTCCTCAGGGAGTGTGTATTCAGATGGTTCACAGGGAGTGTGATAAAAGCGATGATTAGCATAAACTCCACTAGACATATTTCCCATATACTTTGAAGTTGTACAAAAACACCATGCATATAGTCAATAGTTTTTTTTAATAATTATAACATCATATATTTAAAAGTAATTATAATAATATAACCATGAAATATAGATGGATGATAAAACAACATTTAAGAAGAAGTATGCAAAGCAGAAGAAGAAGAAGAAGAAGAAGAAGAAGGAGGTGAAGGAGAAGAAGGAGAAGAAAGTGAAGAAGAAGAAGAAGAAAAAGAAGAGATAACTGATTATTATGAGGAAGAAGGTGAGAAAGATGAAATCGTATATTTCATTGTTACAATCAAGATTCGTCTAGAAGTCGTAGAAGAAAAATCAGATAATGAAATAAGAAACAATTTGTCCCCTCAAATTGGAAATCCCAAAATTCCACAGGTATTAATTTGAGTACACAATGTACTTTATCAGTTCAGATGTAGCCTAATATCAACTGTTTATGAGATATTTCCATTTTCATTTCAAGAATACAAATCAGAGAAATAAAAATTCTAATGAATACAGTAATGCAAGCAACAGCCAATATGAACACTCCTTTATAGGGAACAAATCAACTGCACAATCACTGGGAAAAAGAACACTGTAATACATGTACAGGTATTGCATAACATTACATGCGAATGAAACATCTTCCTTTGTTTTATTACATTACCTTAATGTTTTTTGTAAATACTATACAGGTATAAGCAATATCTGTGCTCATTATGTTAAATCCTAATACAAATTTGCCGCAAAATAGTATTGGAGCACTACATGTAAAGAAACCATTGCATTGTATTTTTGTAACTAAGGACATGTATCATACAAGCTTGCTTTTCAACATGTCCTTTTCTGTTTTCGTTTTATTTTTTTGCAAATCTGCAAACTTTATATTAAGTATGATTTTATGCCTTAAACATTTATTTTCTTTTTTTTCTGGTAAAAATGTATTAATATATATTCATGTTCTTTTAAATGTTTTGTTTGTTAAATGAAAAAAAATGAAAGAAACAGAACAAATAAATATATCAAATCAAATCAAATCAAATCAAATTAGGTGTAACATAGAACCATGCCATTATATTTTAGAGTAAAATCTAAAGGAGATATGAACACATCTTACATGTTATGCTGTGAGCAAGAACTGCAGAAATTGAACATAAAGAACTTTATATCCTACTTATAAGATTGTATCCATTGTGATTGGTCAAGGAGCAGTCATGTGATTAAAAATATTTTCACCATGAAATAAATTGGATATGGCGTGACGTCATCCTCGGAATAGTTTTCGTTATGTCAAATATTCTGACGTCATCTTTTACGATAACTGGATTTTCAGCTATCGATCGCGATACCGCGATATCGAGATCAAAGGTCGTCGAAATATAAACAACAATGGCGGCACGCAGTGGAGAAATCAACAACGATAAACCTAGATTTAATCTTGTAGATGATGATGATTTGGAGGAATTCATTTCATTGACAGATTACAAGTAGGATATAAATTTGATTATTATTTCGGTTTACTTGTGTAGGATATAAATCAAATATACCATGCACATTTTTCAAAGTACTAAATGAAATTATGGATTCTTTGGTGACCGGCATAGTGACTATTTTCCTACGGGCTGTGCCCCTCAGAAAATAGTGCTATGCCAGTCACCTCACAATCCATATTTTCAACTACAACTTCTCAGTGTATGGTATATTTGATTACTATTCAAGCTTTCATGATTGAAAAAAATACAAATTCCCTGTTTATTCAGTGAACAGGGGCAACACCACATTACTCCACAAAATAAGAGAGAAGGATATTTCTTTTGTGTGCATTCTAAAAGCCAATGCTCCGATGGCAGTTGTATAACTCGTCCAAGTACAGTGGAACCATAAAGAGGTCGGATATAGCGAGATACCTGTTATAACAAGGTGATGTTATTGGTCCCAGCTCTTTATAGTTCATTGTTTTTTTACCCTGATATACATGTAGTGAGTAACCTGATATAACAAGTTAATTTGCATGGTTCCAAGGACCTTGTTTCACTATACTCTGTCCTTTCCGCTCACAGTGACAGCAGAAAATTACACCTCTCTTTGAAAGAAGCTAGCTTTTCCCCATTTGGCCAGAATGTTCCTAAACCCCCTGGCTAGCTTTTTTGTCAAGATTGATCATTATGATCAAACAAGGTATGGATGAAACAAAAACATCATAGGGAAAATGTACATTTGTGAACGTCAAACTTTGTGAACATCGAAAAGTCATTTTTTGTGAACTCCTTCGGCATACTTTCATGCTCAAGTGAGATTGGGGGTTTCATCATAAATCTACTTTACAAGTGACAGATTTTTAGAATTTAGATAGATCAGGACACAATTTTGAGCAACAAACATGTACTCTGAATTTTGTGACCCCTTAATTCTAGCATACATGTAGATAAATTTTGGGGAAATATTGGAAAATTCATTTTTCCATCAGCGAAACATTTCCTAAAATTTACAGTACAAATGTATACACTGTAAAGTGTACATTCAAGTTAATGACAAAATATTGCAGCAATTGAAATATGCGGAATACACAGATTTGCTCATTTTCTGCCTCTTTTCATCGTTAGACAAACACCATTGTAACAACACCCCTACATTGAAAAGTTTTCCTACTTGAAATAAAAGGGGGTTTGTTGTTCTTGCCGTTGTGTTTAGATGAGAAATGAGTCAAAATAATTTATAGGGATTGAAGTGTGAACCACCAAACAGCTGAACCAAATATTTACCCATGAAGGATAAATTATGATATTTTTTCTCTCTTGTTTTAAAGAGTGATCCACACTTTAGTTTCTATCATGGATATTCTGGGGTCACTTCAATATTCAATTAAACTATGATAGATATCAATCGAAAAAGTATGACGAAATGTCTACTTAACAGATATGATTAATTGAAAAATAAATGATGATGATGGCTTCTTGTATAGCGCCAGTCTCCGCCTCAGCTGTGTGCTCATGGCGCTCAATTACTCAAAATAATGTCTCACATATTTCAATGTCCTAATCAGTGCTATGGTTTATCTTTCAGTCCAAGAACTCCCAGTGGGGGTATATGATTGGGTTATTCTTATAACAATAAGGGAGTGGATAACAGATATGCCTTTATTGTTTTCGGCTTCAGTTTCACATTAATAATAAGTTTATTCTCATTTCTAACCAAATCAAATAAAATGAAGTAAAAAAGAGCTTGAGCTTTCGATCCTCGCAGAATCTTAATCATTTTAAGCGAAATGACAAGGAAATGAAGTGAACGCACAAGTATATAGAAAAAGCTTAAGGAGGAGGTGGAGAGAAAGAAAGAACAGGATGTGAAGAGCAGCCAATCCCAAAGCAAGGAGGGACAAATCAAATAAACTATTAGTTTATGTTACATGCCCCTGGAATGGTTGGCATCTCTGTATTCCTACTAGGTATATATCTTTGTTCACAAGTCATGTGTGGCATTCCCTTTAAAGCCCGTGTATAGCTTTGGTAAAGATTAAAGAAATGTGAATTTTGGGGATATATACCATGAAATATAGCTTGTATACACATTTCAAGATCATGGCATAATTTTCTACGAGCGAATTCTTTTCAAAATTTGAATTTGACCGTTAAATCGTATTTAGCGCCCTCTCTTGGTTATAACAATATTTTGCTTCTTATTGGGCATATACAAAATTATTTCCAAGATTTTATTAAAGCATGCTAAAAAGGAATACATAAAGAATAAATTCTGAAATTTTTATCCAATTCTGTTCATGAGAAGCTGTCCTTTATCAAGAAAGAAAATATTGAATTCGCGTCGGGGGCTACGACGCTAAAATATTTTCCACACTTTAGGTTATAACTTTTCCAAAACTTGTTAATTTTTCGTACAATCTTTTGTACAACATGTTCATGATATCATGTTTCCTTTAAAGTAGATTTGAAGACAAAATTTGGCGATAAAAATATTGGCTTTTACCAAAACTGTACTTGGGCTTTAAGATATCTCCTTCAGAAGCACATTACAATCAATAAAAAACACAATCAAAACCGACATTCTCACACATCATTCCAGAAGGACAAATTGAATTTAAATAGAATCATGATCCATAATCAATAACCATTGTGATCATGAGTAACGGTTCACCAGTCATTCGCTTTCTTATACAGGTATATACTGCATGATTGTGTACAATAGCTGAAGAGGAAAGTGGTAAGATCAAGATTTTTTATATCAAGATCTGCAATTCCATCAGATGAAAGCTAAGAGAAAGGCCCCAGTCACATAGAGGCCTGTAATCAATACGATCAAACATGACTCTGTGTTCTGTTCAAAGTGAACTGCCCCTGAACAAAGAATTGTGTTGATTTGTGTTGCTTCCGGGCTTGTATGTGACTGGGGCTTTACTCTTTAATAGCTTTCTACAATGTATGTGTATCGATGTGTGCGCATCTTCATAAATGTTATCCTTTCATGTTTTTAGGCTAAGGAAAAATTGTTCGGGTTACCCAAGATTGTCATTTTCTAATAATAGTGTCAATATGTTGGAAAAAGATCTTTATCTCCATTTCACAAGTGAGTTTTGACTACATTTCATCTGAAAAATTTGACAAAATATCCAGCTCCTAATTCATCAGGACATTAGAATCTACCCAATCATTCTCTTAAAACAGATTGCTATTGCAGTCTATTGGAAAATAATGAGTTAGAGACCCATGAATGGTAATAGGGCCATTCCACGTTACGTAAGTTACATTTCAGAGAAAAATTTGGATATAAAATGTGTATTTCTGCTCTTAATCAATTGCAAGAGAGGATTTTATTACATTGTGGTAAACCCTTACGACTGACTCTTTAATTCAAGACCAAATTTTGAGCTCTCTTTGCTGGAATTAAGAAGTAACACATCAATAATGGAGCGTTACGTAAGTTACATCACACGAAAAGGGATCACTGGCTTCTTTTTTTAATTTTGAAAATCCTGTGAAGTGCTCAGGTCCCATGATACAGTTTCATTAAAAACCAAAAGGGTACACCTTAAGCTATATTATCAGAGAAGATTATGAAAATACTACCATTCATATTTTTATATGAGCCCATTTCCACTGTTACGTAAGTTACAGTTGAGCGTTACGTAAGTTACGTCGTATGAAATGTCAGTTTTCTATCCAGGGGTTTGCTTCTCAATTTGTTTCATATGATATGGATATGCTTTTGTTTCATCAATTTATTGAAAACACCAATTGCGCACGTCTTCCTGACAACTAGAACATAGCCATTAGGTAGATATTGGGTAGCTGAGGTCTCACTGATGGCTGTGTGAAAGATATTACAAGAACTGATTTTACTAATGTTTGAAAGGTATAAGTATAGCTATCACCTAGCCAATGTCTTGTTCTTGTACCAAGAAAACATCTGATCTTTGCTAAAATCCACCAAAAACTGTCTAAAAGCTACCCAATGTTCGTTGGATGGTCATCATAGGGTGGCCACATGGTCTTGTACTTTGGTCAGGTAAAATCTACAAATCAATCCTTAGGAAGGTGGCTAAATTGCATTATGATAGTAATAATTCACTGATTTGATATATTTTGTGCTTTTCTGCCACATTCAGACAGCTCTGTACAATTACCGAGCCAAAAAATGATAGATATTCCTCAAAACAATACATAGAAAAAACATGTAACTTACGTAACGTTACGTAAGTTACATATTTCTATTAACTGGGTAAGAAACTACCAAGAAGACTCAGGGAGCTGTTGTTTGCTGATGGCTACCAAATGCTGTCAGATATGAACCAGTCATTGGATGGTTAATATGCTCTTATATATTCGGTCTGAGCATTGTTGAAAAAAGGGGGAAAGCAGAATTCTAGTAATTTTTCATTGAAATCATATCCTTGGTATTAATAAGAAACCTTGAAATATATGATTGATTTCCTTTAACCTAAATATCAGATTTCAACTTAGGAATCAGAAACAAGCTATAAATAAAATATAGAGGGTACAGGTAGATGTATGCTCACAGGCCTATTTTGGAGAGTCGGTCGGGATTGGACAAACTAATCAATTTGGTAATGACCCTTGGTATGATGGCAAATATCCATAATAATAATAGAAATGCACCTAATTTAATATATTGTGATAGTTACTCTCACTTTATAGACAGCTCTGTACAACTGTCTGATCAACACATGATAAACCTTGCTAATTATAAGAGTGTAACTTACGTAACAACATCCGTAACTTACGTAACGTTACGTAAGTTACATGTTTTTAGAGTGAGGTTTTCATATGAAGATGTTGCTCATATGCTATAATATTTCCCAATGCTATTTTGCATCATATACTAGCTTTAGAAATGTACCATAAGTAAATTCTATG
>BQKZ01001736.1:58914-71182 GCA_036244855.1 Temnopleurus reevesii
CCCCCCCCCCAGGTAAGTTAGGGTTAAGCATTCAAACATATGTAGAATTACAGATTACCATACAAGCTATGGCGGGTAAACTTCAACAGATAATGTATTAATATGAGGAAGGCAGAAGCATGGAAGCCCTGAAAAAAAGGAGTACTATTTTGAAATCACAACTCTCATGAAATCAATATCAGCTTCTTCATTGCAAACATGGAAACTATTCTGCTCTAAGTTTGTGACCCTCTCCTATAAAAGTTTTGACCAAGGACACCAAATTGGCATCTCGGGCTTCCATAGCCTAATTTTGTCGGCGCATCCAACACAAGCTCTACTTCTGGATCTGCACCCTCTTCCTTCAATTTGTTTACCTCAATAATTAATCATGCTCTAATTACCCTATCATCTGATTACAATTGTAAATTGCTAGACTGTACAGCATTGATTTATTTTCTGTTATTTTCTGTTGTAGAAGGAAAGAGAAATAAGTGTTGTATTTTATTGAAAAAGAAAATATCTCATCTGTATTTGAGATGAGTTGCAGTTCTGTTCCAGATCTCATTATCTTGACCTTTCACCTTTGAACTTTCAGGCATACATCATGGAAGGTATGTGATATGTACCCTGATGAGGCCTTCCAAGAAATCAACGAGGACACGCCCCTTGAGGTCAGAGAAAAGGTCAAAGAGGACACAAAAGTTCACGACCTTCACTCCGATGCACACTTTCTACAGCATGAGGTAATACCAACATTATCATTTATCTATGTCAGCATTTTCCTCTTGTGACGGGATACTAACAAACTCACATGCTCTCATTTTTATTAAATTCTGGTACAAGTTTTAATTAACCGATTAGCTGGGGCTGCATCAACAGATCACCACGTTGGTTGCGTACTGTAATTGTTGTTGAATCTCCCCCTATCTTTCATCTACTTTTTTTCCTCTTTCATTTGCTGTCTTGTTGATTGTATTATGTATTTTATTGTAGTTATATTGTTTATGTATTGTATTTTAATGAATTTGAATAAAAAGTACGTGGACATTGAACATACTGACTCTTAACCCTCAAAAAGCTGGGCCACTGATAATTTCCTTGGCATGGGATATGGTTAAAGAGCCCCCACCCCTTGAGATCTTGCCCCTAAAATGGGCAACAGCGAAGAAAATTGGCAATGATGTAATCTACAATTTGACAGTCAAATTGTTGGACAGTTATGAACTGTGTTTCTATCTCATCAATTATGCGAATCGGTGCATGAAATTTAACATTTGTCAATAAATCCTATGATTTGCTCATTTTTGTTCCAGGCATTCATGTACAGGCTATGATTGAATGTACATTCTTGAAACGTTGGTACCAAATTGTTTCTGTTTGTATTTTATTTTTCTCAAAAATTCTTATATATTTCTATGGACTTTTTTTCTGCATTTGATATTTTTTTTTTCTTCAATGAAAATTGTCAACAATTTATGAATTGATGAGAATAATGCTTCACGGTACAACGAGTTATCTTTCTTGGAAATGTGAATGAATTTCAATCATAAATATGGTGAAAATAATTAAGAAAGATTATTAAATGTAAATACATGAATTTTGACTGTTTACATTCATTGACTTCGTACTGGAATTCATGTTTTGAAGTCAGTCCTATGTTTGTATGGGGTTTCTTAAAAGCAAGTTTCAATATTTTGTGTTTTTAGCATAGTCTATATGTAATATTTTTACAATATAACTTACAATAAATATTTATTGCAAGTCTATGGGAGAACATGTACAATAGAGACAAGATTAATTGCACAATTAATTGTATCTCTTTATGTTTTTGGAGGCGCACACCAAGTTAGTTTATAATTAAGTAATTTGTTTTTTATTAATTATGTATTGATGTTTTACCGGTATTATGATAAGACAGACCACCTGTGCGCTTTGATACACCCGTATAAAGCGCCTTATAAATGTAATTATTATTATTATTATTATTATTATTATTATTATTATTATTATTATTGTTGTTGTTGTTGTTGTTGTTGTTGTTGTTGTTGTTGTTGTTGTTGTTATTATTATTATTGTACATGTAGGACCCTGAAATAGCACTGGTTTATATTATATTCTCTTTGTTTGTTTTAGGATGATGAGAGTCTCCTGTTATATCCCGAGGTCTCGGTAGAAGAGAAGCAGAAATCGTCCAAGGTGTGGCCCCACAGAGCACAGTCATGGTGTATCACTCAAGTAAGTTATTGCATTATCATGGCTGCCAACTGTTACTCATTTTTAGAGATTACTAATTCATGGGATGATTATTACTAATTTTCACTGTCTCATGTTGGCAGCTATGCATTATTATTGTGTTTTTAATTTAAGTCGACTGTGACATGGGGTACCTCGACTGGAAGTATTACGTCATATTTTTTACGCGTCTGCTTGTTACGTGCGCAATTAGCTGTAACGTAACAATATGCAGATGCGCAAAACTATGACGTACTACCTCCGGTTGATGTGCCCTTCGTCACAGTTGACTGAAATAGAAAACTCTATAATAGCAGAAGGGACTATTAAAGGACAAATATTTTATTCGCACCTTAACCATAGCTTCATTCTCACAGTGTTTTCCAGTTGAGTCAACTGTGACAAAGGCCACATCGACGCAACGGAACAATATGCAGATGCGCAAACTGTGATACTTCCGGTAGATGTTCCCTTCGTCACAGTTGACTGAAGTTGAAAACTCCATAATAACCTAAAGTTACGTAACTTTACAGATATATCAGGAGCTAATACAATCGCTGTGAGCAGAAGGAACAAAGGACTGGGACAAAGTAAACAATTTCATTGAAAGCTTTATACACGAAAGAAAGTATCTAGCTATAATTGTTAATGCTTGAATTGGAGTTATAAGGATTGATTTCTATTTTTCGCTGTATATCACAGGCCTAATTACATGTTATTCTGACCCTAATCTAGCGCTAACTCTAGCCTTTGATCCTAACTTCAATCCTAGGATGGTGTAATCTACTGCAAGTCCCATCCCAAGTTTGCAGAAATGATTTGGAGACTATAGAAGAAAACACCTTCTTTGATTAGTTTTCGTCAGAGCTGTAAATAACAGGTCTGGTTACAATGTACTTGATATTCTGACCCTAATCTAGTGCTACATGTAACTATATCCTTTGATTCTAACTTCAATCCTAGGATGGTGTAATGTACTACAAGTCCTATCCCAAACTTGCAAAGATGCTATTGAGACAGTAAAAGAATTGTTTGGCTTTTTTTCTTTTCACTGTAAATCACAGGTCTAGTTACAATGTACTAGTTGTACTGTTACTGTACTATTCTTACTCTAATCTAGCGCTAAGTATATCTTTTCATTCCATCTTCAATCCTAGGATGGTGTCATCTACTGCAAGTCCCATCCCAAGCTGGCGCTAACCCTGATGAGAAACCGGGGTCCTGAATGGGAGGTCAAAGTCAAGTTTCCCGGATGTTCGAAGGAATCCGTCGGCCTTCCTGTATGCCTTCTCGAAAGGTAATAATCATTGCGCTCATTATTGAAAAAGAGAAAGGTCTACTCAGAGTACTGTAAAAACCTACATTTATAATAGTAATAATAATAATAATAATAATAATAATAGTACATGAGATTTATCGAGTGCCTTATCCATTTTGATTAAATGCTCAAGGTGCTTGAACGAGCTATGAATAATTTTAAACTAGGAGACAAACAAGATTTACAAAAATGAATGAATGAATGTCTGTCCTCAAAAAGCAACGTTAAACAGCTAAGTATTTAGAGTAGTCTTGAATGAGGTTGTAGTAGTGGCATTCTTCAAGTCCAGGGGAAGGGAATTCCATAGCGTGGGTGCTGCGTGAGCAAATGCACGATCCCCCAAGATTTCATGGAAGATGGTACTTGAAGAAGGCCAGAATTGGATGAACGTAGGGTACGCGTTGGTTGATATTAGTGCAATATAATGTTGAATAATTGTTAGGGAAGAGGGCAAAAGTCCTTATGAGTTCAGCCTGCATTCTACCTGAAGTAATCAATACATGTATAACCCTTTTTAATGACCCCATTCAGCCCCCAAGCAGCATGCTCCCCCTTTGTTTGATAAGCATTTCATTCAGCATGGGGGATAGTGGCCACTATAATCAATGGTGGGGTGCAATGGAATGAGGAGATTAGATAAAATTATAGAGAACGGGCTCGGCATGCAGTCGTTAATGGCTGTATTCTATGGGAGAGGATGCAGGCAGAACCATTGTGACTTTTGCTCTCTTCCCTCAGTCTCAAAGAGAAGTCCTCTGTTTGGCTTTTATTGATAATACTTCCCTGAATAGTACAGACTGTGGATGTTCAATGAATTACAAGAAAACTTTGAAGAGAGTAAGACTTGGAGCGTACAACAACTGAAGAATCGGAATCACAAATTTCAGTGAGCTTCATGATTTCTGATTAACCTGGCTGGTCTCTCTCTTGGGATTTGGAGTCTTTTTAGCGCAGTAGAATATATTAATATAGTTTCTGCGCTATATAAGTATTATTATTATTATTATTATTTGTGTACAAGTGAAATACCTTTTGACCATGTAAGCCCTTGATCGACCAGCTAACTGGTAACTGCATTACAAAGCCCTAATATGCATTCACATTGAAAGCACATTGTTTTATTGTTCATACATGTATCTGTCATGAAAAGGATTGGAATTGGAATTTATTCATTTGAACGTCATTGACATATACAGCCAACCTTTTTGTTCTGATTACATTTGATTCATATACATTGTGTTATGTCAAACAAATTATACAAAATAAAGAAAATATGAATGATTTGATTACAATAATGAAACAATTGAATTGGATTGGATTGAATTGGATTGGATTGAATTGAATTGGATTGAATAAAACTTTTTTTTCCACCACAGGGATGACCGCGTTGATGGACAACAATGGGGATTTTCTAATGATGGGAGGATTACCTACTCGGTAAGTATTGTGCTTGATTCTAAGTTCTTATCAATGTAGGGGGCAGGTAAGATTCAACAGTGATGATTTGCTAAAAACTATTGTTAGATTGGTTCAAGATTGCAAGCAATGTGAGTGGCCATCTGACATCTATGTGCATTTAACGTAACGAACAAGCAAAACAACTTCTGGTAAAGATATGATATCATATCCCCTGACAGTCTCCAGAGAAACGGAAAATTAAGATTTGAATAAGATCATCATCAAGTTGGTAGCAATCCTGGGATGCCACATCATCATAGTTTTGTTTTTCTTTCAGGAATTCCATGGCAATCCAGAATGGTACCTCACGTTCGTTGAAGCGCCCTCTCCAGACAGCGACCCACAAGCCGCCATGACGCTGAGCGGAGGCTTAGAATCGGGAGGAGGGATAACGGCGAGTGATTGGCTTGGAGATACCAACCAAGTCAACCAATGGGAGGACAGTTATGGGGCAGGAGAGGAGGGGCAAGGAGATGAAGGTCCGCCCTCGCCTGGGTTCAAAGGTCATAAGTTTGTTCTCGTCGCAATGGAGAAGCTTCCTGACAAGCACAAGTGGGCCAAAGCACAGAGGTAAGCATAACAACAAGAAGTAAAATGCGTGATTTAGAATGAGGACCTGCCTAAACATTGAGTTTAGGTTTCTATGTCACAATGCATGCAGGAATAGTATTTTACTTGAGAAATCATTTTTATGCGCAATTACCATGTTATCTATTCTAGAATTCCATTCCTGCATGCATTTTGATGCATTAACTATGAGGATAATGTACAGATGTGTTTCTAATCAGCCATTTTTACTCTTTGATATTTGCTCGTTTTCTCTATATACCTGGATGTTAATATCTTGCGGTTAAATATTTGGTCACTGTTAGTGTCCAAATTCAACTGTTAAGGCATGAAAGTTTAAAGGGGACACTCACAAGTCTATGACAAAATGTTTACAATAGAGATACAATTAATTTGCAATTTACTGTTTCTCTTTCATGTTACAGGCCCCTGGTCTGCAAACTTAAAAGGGATCCTTAAAGTGGAATGAAACCCTGGAATTAATTTGGCATCAGTCGATGAAGAAAAATATGATGATCAATCTGTGAAAATTTGAGCTTAATTGGACAGTCCATTCAAAAGTTACGAATTTTAAAAGTTTCAATTATCCCATGTCATGGGGATCCTTGAATTGGCAACGCTTAACAAATCTATGACGATATGCGGACAACTCTCCATTTATTTTGTGTATGATTTTTTTATAATTATGGAATTTGATTGAATATACCATATTAACTATTCAACATTATTCTTCCAACAATACTTGAAGAATTATCCAACACCTATAATACTGACGAGAAAAGGGAAAATTTTGTCCACTTTTCTGNAGGGAATGGCGTCACAATGACCTGATGTCAACCAACCCAACGTGGAATAAACTCGCCTACTCCTGGCCCGTCGATTGGAGAGGGAACATCAACAAGGGATTTGATTGGCCCATGGAGGGGTACCTGATTGCATATGCCCCGCCCATACGCAGTAAAGGTGCTGCTACCTCACTCGAGGAGACTAATGAAGAATATCGATGTGAGTAGAAGCCATTTTAAAGCCCAAATACTGTATTGCGAAAAATTTTCTCAGGGGTTTAATTTTCGCGCTTTTCGCGGTGAAATGTCTGACCGCGAATTTAAGACCCGCAAAATTATCCCTAAGAATTTGTACGAAAAGTTAACATATGCATTACTTCACACATTGAGTTTTGACATGGCACAATATTGCTTTCAATATTTCAATCACAAGTATATTTCTAATCATAATATCCAGAATATTTTGTGATTATATGGTATTTCTTTATACTTTTTTTTGGCACTTAAAAGCTTTGTCTTGTAGCAGTAATCACTCTATGTTTCTTGAAAAATTTGTATTGGTTAGGTCAGAAGATTGTACTTTTTTTCATGGATTGTACCCGCAAATTCAATACCCCGCGAAAATGTTCATGGACTAACTAACCATGAAAAATTAACACCGTAAAATTGTCCCGCTATACAGTACAGTTTTGGTAACGATTAAGAAATGTGAATTTTATGTTTAACATGACACATATATCTTACACACATTTCGCGTATCTTTTTATGAACTGATTCTCCTTTAGAATTTGAAGTTGATCATTTAATCATATTTAGTGCCCACTCTTGGTAATAATGATACTTTGTTTGTTATGAGGCATATGCAAGGTTATTTCCAAAATTTGACAAAATAATAATAAAAAGGTATACACAAAAATTAAATTCTTAAATTTTCACCTAATTCTGTGCGTGATAGGGTGTCCTTTATCAAGAAAGAAAATATTGATTCTTCATTCTTTTTCGTTTTTCTTCACCAATTCTTTCTGACCCTGTGAAAAGATAATTTTGGGGTAGATTCTTCTTAAAAAAAAGAATTAAACTAATATTTCTTTTCTTCTTCTCCAGCTGTACCTTTGAGGCTTAGAGTCATGAAAAATGGAGAGAAAGATCTCAATAGGATGGCCTATGTGGTTGGACCAGATCTCACAAATGTAAGTAACTTTATTCATTCCATACACTGTAAAGGCAAATAATTTAGCTTACATAAATTTTAGATAATTTACTGAATTTCAGACTGTTTGACACATTGGGAATTCGTTAGTTTGAATGATTATTGTCCAAACAAATTTTGAGCATTCTAATAATTGATAATTATAGCGAGTTCATGGTCACACAATTCCTGAAAACCCCCAGCAAAGATCCAATGATCCGAATACAGTCAAACCTGCCAGGCCACCCAAAGGGAAAAGAAAAAGTGACCTCTCTAGACAGGTGACCTCTATAAACAGGTTCTATAACACACATTTTTGACTGGAAGGAACCAATTAAGCTTGCCAATATAGGCAGATGGCTGCTATAGACAGGTTACCTCTACAAACAGGTGACCTCTATAGGCAGGTTCTATGACCCACATTTTATTCTGAAGGGAACCAATTACAGTGGCCACCATAGACAAGTGGTTGTTGTAGACAGGTGGCTGCTATATATAGGTGACCTCTACAGACAGGTTCTGTAACACACATTTTTGTGTGGAGGGAATTAAAGTGGCCACTATAGGCAGGTGGCTGCTATATAAGAGACAGATGGTCTTTAAGACAGGTTTCAAACTGTATTCTCCATAGATGATGAAGGACATCAATAGGACAGCTCAGAAAGGAAAGCGCCCTCATCGACATAGACGGTCAGGCTCGAAGAACAAAGAGGACTTGGCCGCCAAGTTGGAATCCAAGAAAGTCAATCTCAAGAATCTAGAGTTCCAGCTGGTGAGTGTAAACTACTGAGTTATGAAATCTCCATAGACTTTGTGAAGGGACTACCAGGGCGGTGTTTCACCAAGTCAGAGGACTTTAAAGACTTTAAGAAAGACTTTAGGCACGACTGGTACCAGTTCTTTTACTAAATGAACAAGAATATCATGCGTATAACACTCGTCAAAGTACGCTAGTCTTTCTTAAAGTTTTGCATACTTGTAACTTTAAGAATTATTTATTGAAACACCGCCCTCGTTCCAGTTTACTTTGGTTTTTTAAAGTCTGTTCTTACTAGGAATACATGTAAAATGAGTTTCACTTTTCCAGACAGGCAATACCGGTAGGTTTGTTTAATTGTAATAGATTGAAATTTATACCTGTTTCTTACCAACAAAGGTATATGTAGTTATGTGGTATATCTTAGAACTGTTGTTAACAATCAAACTTCAATACCTGGAATCCATTTCAAATACAGCAATTGTTGTTATGTCGGGTTTGTGTTGTTAAAAACAACCTTTGTGTACCGAGTTTACTCAGCCAGCCTATGTGAGAGAAAATCCCTCAAATCATGGAAATTCTGGGAATTTTAGACAATGTTCAGTTGGTAATTGATGATGTGTTGAAATTGGTTAAAACAATCATGGATTACATTGGAAAAGTTATCATGGAATTTTAAAAATAAGTCAGGGAAAAATCAGGGAATTTTGGCATCAAAACTGGTGAATCTTGGTTCAACAGACCAGATTTGTCTGAAATTTCACACCATCAACTGGAAATAAATTATTGAAAATCAGAGGTCAGCACTAATACAGATAAAATTTAGTTTCATTTCGTGTTCGGTATTTAATTGTTATTTATTGTTATGTAAACACTAATGCCTAACCTGAAATCACTCCATTAGTAACAAATTTCTACTCTCAAATTGATAAAAGATCCCCAGATAATATGATTAATGTATCACACAAATCTTTCTTTCCACAGTTCCTTGAAAAGTGCACACCACTTCTGAATCTCCCGTTTGCCGCTCGACGACTCTTCAATGAAAGCGGCAAGGAATTGGATACCCTTGAAGACCTCGAGAGGGACCAGCTGGTTTATGTAAGCAGTGGAGAGGCCTGGCTTAACCCAAAGCTTACCACGCAACAGCAACAGAGGAGGTTACTCCTCGCATCTCTTGCAGGGGACATTGATGCCATCAAGATGTACTGCGCTCTAAGAGACCCTGGGGGTGAGTTCACACTAAGTTTAATTAAAGTCATATGAGCAGCTCAGAGGGATGGTTAAAACCAAACTCTGGATAGGTGTTGCTAAACCCATAGCTTACTACACCGCAGCAACAGAGAAGGTTACTACTTGCATCTCTTGCAGGGGACATTGATGCCATCAAGATGTACTGCGCTCTAAGAGACCCTGGGGGTGAGTTCACACTAAGTTTAATGGTTTGATGAATCCCAAATTCATTTCACAGAAGCAACAGACTATCCTACTTCTGGCCTATCTCGCAGCAAGTATTAAGGGTACATAATGTACCAATAGGCACACCTGATCTTGCTATATATGCAATGCTACAGACAAGTATGGAGCAGATTTTTCAAAAGAGAAGACTATATACCGGTATGCATGCTAACCCTCAAGCCAATATGTATCTTGAAGGAAGAATGCAATTTATTCAATTCAACTCATTTGTAATCGTTCATCTTGTGAAATGTTTGAATTGATAACATTAGCTTGCTCACAAAAATGTTCTACTCTATATAAGAACAAGTTCTGCAATCCAGGAGAAAAAATGTTGTTTAATAATCAGCTAGAAGACGTAGTGTACTGTGGCAGTGCAGCACTGTGCCATGACTGAGACTGAGTAGTATGGTACCGACTGAGTGTGACAGTGAATGACTGTGTCTGAGTACGGTGCCCTACTGCACCAGTACAAACTGGAGCGCCTGAAAACACGACAGTTTGGCCGAATATCTGAGTAAGTTTGATTCATTATGTCTTCATTTTTAAAGAGATATAAATCAAATATCCCAAACAGTTACTTCGAAAGTATATTTGAATTATAATTCTTCGGATGGGCTAGCAAAGAAAACTATATTTCCTCGGGGGCTTCGCCCCTCGGAAAAATAGTACTTGCCAGCCCATCCTCAGAAGTATAATTCCAATATACTTTCTCAGAGCTCGGGATATTTGAATAGTATATGTATAGAATTCTGTCCATCTTTATATGAACAAAATATTGATTTTTTTCTTATGTCAAAGCAGTTTAATGAATTAATTTCCAAATTTCCATAATATCTTTCCCTCTTTTTTCTCAATAGCCATATGCCTTGAGGTGTCCGGTGCTCTTGGTGCGGGGAGCCCCCTCATCGTGAATTCCTGCTGCCTGAGTGATGAGGATAGAGAGAAGTTAGCCCGCGGCCCCACCCCTGAGGCACCCCAGGAAGACCCACCTCCTCCAGGGGACCCCTATGAGAATATGAGGTAATCAGATTTAACCTCTTCGCCTCGCCAACTCCTTGTGAGGGGTAGGAGGATATTTTTTTTTATAGTATGTTGTGTATGGAAGAAAGAAAGGGATGAAGATAGAGAGAAGTTAGCCCATGGCCCCACCCCTGAGGCACCCCAAGAAGACCCACCTCCCCCAGGGGACCCCTATGAGAATATGAGGTAAATAGAATCAACCTCTCCCCCTCGCCAACTCCTTGTGAGGGGTAGGACAATATGCTGTAGTGTGTTCTGTATATTCACATATTTTATGTCATCCCAAATGAAGAAGAGAGATATCTTTTAGTATTCATCTCCGCCCCATCCCCTCCCCCTTAAAAAGGGGATGAAAATAGAGAGAAGTTAGCCTGAGGCCCCACCCCTGAGGCACCCCGAGAAATCCCACCTCCCCCAGGGGACCCCTATGAAAATATGAGGTGATCAGATTTAACCTCTTCGCCTCGCCAACTCCTTGTGAGGGGTAGGAGGATATGTTTTTAGTATGTTGTGTATGGAAGAAAGAAAGGGATGAAGATAGAGAGAAGTTAGCCCGTGGCCCCACCCCTGAGGCACCCCAAGAAGACCCACCTCCCCCAGGGGACCCCTACGAGAATATGAGGTAAATAGAATCAACCTCTCCACCTCGCCAACTCCTTGTGAGGGGGAGGACAATATGCTGTAGTGTGTTCTGTATAATCACATATTTTATGTCATCCCAAATGAAGAAGAGAGATATCTTTTAGTATTCATCTCCTCCCCACCCCCTCCCCCTAATAAAAGGGGATGAGAATAGAGAGAAGTTAGCCCGAGGCCCCACCCATGGGCGCCCCAGGAAGACCCACCTCCCCAAGGGGACCCCTATGAGAATATGAGGTAAGCAGAATCAAGCTCTCCCCTCGCCAACTCCTTTTTTTTAGCGTGTTCTCTAGACATCTAATCTGTCATCCTAAAATGGAGTTGAAGAGTCGCAACTTTGAGATTGCTTGCATTGAGAAAGCTTGCACTGTCCAATTTTCACAATGTCTCTATTAATCTGAGTATTCTGAATATCAATAAGTGATTTTCTATGTCCTATATTCAAATACTTCTGATATATAATATGACACGTTCTTTGAAAATCGGATCGTAAGCCGGTCGCAAGAGGTGCAATGGACTTTAGACATCTGGGGCCCTGAACATAAAACAAGTTTGCAATCAACCGCAAACTTTAGAACATGACTTCCCATTGACTTGCGATTGATACATGTATCAATCGTACGATCGATTGGAAAGCTTTATGTTATGGGGCCCAGAAGTCCTAAACTTTCAAATCTGTGTCATGTTGGTTTTACAGCTTGCACTGAATGATTTTCACACTTTCTCTATCAATCTGAGTATTCTGAATATCAATAAGATATTTTCTACGTACTCGAATACTTCTGAGAGATAAATCATACTCTAATATTAAAAAATTGGATCGTAAGTCCCGTGCATTGAAATCGATGTCATGTTGGTTT
>BQKZ01001736.1:73481-90944 GCA_036244855.1 Temnopleurus reevesii
AAGACTGAGGTTAACGGCCGGGCCAACCAAATCTGGGCGGCGGAGAAGGAGACTGGGTTCATATTTGGCATGGCCGCTGCCTTCAGAGATAGAGGTAGGATGTTATACTTGACGGCATCGTAGTCTGCACAATATTAAGATATATTGAAATGTCACATTATTGAAATGCTAGTTATTATCATGATTTTGTCAAGACTGAGGTTAACGGCCAGGCCAACCAAATCTGGGTGGGGCATGGCCGCTGCCTTCAGAGATAGAGGTAGGATGTTATACTTGACAACATCATAAGGCTTCATGATATGGAAATGCTAATTGTTATCATTAGTTTGTCATTATTATACCCCCTGAGCAGTAGTTCAGCCACTGCAGCATTCATAGATAAAGGTATGATGTTATACTCGATGGCATCGTAGGCTGCACACTGATATATAGAAATATCACAATAGGGGAATGCTCATTATTATTCAGTATCACGCTTTTATCATTACCATATCTTTTTATTTTTTTTTTTTTTAGTTCAGAGGATATTATCAAATAGGCCTAAAATTTTAATTGATGTAATGGGTCATGTGACATCACAAGGTGTGTGCATTTCATGTTGCTAACGTGCGAAACAGTTTCTTGTAAAAACAGATATGACATGCTGCGATAGCTGCCTATATCGACATGCAGATCACTGGCAGTGCGGCCCTTTCATGTGCAGCAAACTTGTCATGAACTCCAGTAAAATAGTTGTGTGAAAATACCATAAATATGGCATAATTTGTAATGAAATAAATTTGATTTTGTATCACCGTATTAAACATAAAGGAACATGGTATAAACAAAATTTAGTAGATCAAACATGACAAAAATATACAGAAATACAGAAGAATTAAATTTGTCGCGAGCAAAACATATTACTGCAAAGGCATGACAATAAGACAACATACAAATCATGTAAAAGCAATGATATAAACCGAAATATTGTTTAATTAAACAATTCCTTATCCTATACTATTTATTTATGAAAACAACAATTTCAGGTACAGTCAAGATGAGTGTGTGTATCATTTAGGTTTTACATTATAAACAACAATGGCTTGCAGCATTCAAAGCCCAACATGCACCTTGCAACTTGAAACAGTAATCTACTCATCAGGAGATCGTAGGTTCGATTCCTAACCGAGAATGCCTGATATTTTTTTCTCAGCTTCTCGGTAAAGCACTGTCAATCAGTGTTTATCCATGTTCGGATAAGGCAAGAATTATTCAATTAGTAATCTACTCATTTTGTTAGATTCAACGTTCGGCGTTAATTTGAAATTGATTCCTTTTCTTTCTCCACAGAAATTACAGCAGCCAATAGGGCCAATGTGTGCACTTTTGCCATCGCGGACTCAGAAGCAATAGAACAGCCGGTAAGGAGCAATCATTTCATTAACGTTTTCATAAAGTAAAGATAGTGTTACATTAAGACAGAAAATCCTAGCATATATTTATCATCAATTTAAAGGCATTGTATAGCATTGTTTTTATTTAAAAAAAAAAAAATATCATTTTTTTTCAGACTGAGCAACAAAATTTCTTTAAAATGTCATTCTCGAGTATCCAATCAGTTTTGAGGGGGCTTAACGGAGCTGTGAGAAACATATACATGTTTACATTTTATCCTTTTTGTCAGAGGCGAGAATCAAAATCTCACCCTGTAAACTTATCTTCTCTTTTTCCAGGGATATACAATGAAAAGCAATAACAAAGACGAACCACCCATGACAGTCTGCCAAGCCTGTTCACGGACGTTGAGGGCGCAATACAAGCTAGATAAACTAAATGAGCCTACAGCATTCAGCTGCGCAGTCGGTGTGGCTCAGAAAGAAGGTCAGAAGATAAAAGGTTGTTTGCAGTTTTTAGGAGGAAAGGTAAGCATTAAACAAATCTAGAAATGCTGATAATTCTGATTTATCAAATTACATGTATATCGGGTAGTAGAGGTGTCATGGTGTCATGGTTATGTCCTTAGATTTCAATTAGTGGCTGTCATTTTGAATCATGTCCTTGTGGTTTATTTTTTTTTCACAGCTTCAGGTTACGTGTATCCCAGAGCTTTGTGTGTATTCAATCATTAGTATAAGAAATATCGTCAACTCTGCCTAATTTACACTTGTCTAAGTTTATACAATATTTTTTTTTTTTTATGAAGTGATACAAAACCTATATCATTTACCTCTTTTAAGTCAAATTTCTCCTTATTCGAAGATACTTTTTGTGGTCCCAAGAAATATGACTTGGGCATATTCAACTGTGTATAGGTAGGTAAAACTGCCTAATTTGAATTTTTTCGGACCATGAAAACCTGTTTGGCTTAAAAATTGTAAATACCAGTAATACGTCAGGCGTTATATGATTTGTTCCCAAAAATCATACCGACTTAGGCAATTATTTGCATTAGATACATGTAAGTTCGACTTTATATGCAGAGTTTATTGCATTTGTGATATATATAAAATACATTTAGCACAGTCATGCTGCATTGATTTAAATTCATGGAAACTCTCTCTCTCTCTTTCCAGGTTGACCTGTCAGCATTCGAGGCAGCCAACACCGTCGCCCATTACGAGGGTGAGCTGAAGAGGTTGAGGCAGATGACAAGTGCGAGGATAATCGCCCGAGAGATCTCCGCATACCAGCCTGTACGGACCGTCCGCATCGTTGCATACAAGAATGGCGAAGGACGCAACCAGACGGGAGTCATTGTTTGCGGTTCCACGCTTAGAGGGGTAAGTAAGGACAGTACAAACTTAGTTGATAATGATGATGATGAGGAGGATGATGGTGATGATGATGATGATGATGATGATGATGATGGTAATGATGGTAAGATCTCCACATACCAGCCTGTACGGACCGTCCGCATCGTTGCGTACAAGAACGGCGAAGGTCGCAACCAGACGGGAGTCATTGTTTGCGGTTCCATGCTAAGAGGGGTAATTAATTACTTCAAAACTTACAAAAATTTTTGTGACGCCAAGACTGCAAAATTTGCAAAGAAAAAATGAAACACCATGAATATTTCAGCTTATAACGTATATTTTGAGAAAGGTTAACCCTATTTTAACTGGGCTATTTCAGATCTCGGCCGTGGATCGCGCGATCGCCGCGAAATTTTGCACGCACATAGAGCAGGGTGTAAACTACACAACTGCATAGTTAATGTTTTCGAAAATTCATAAGTTCTACTTTTAAATAATTAAATATGCAAATTTATGCATGAAATCACACTTTCTGCTCTATTTCACTCAATGNCAGGTTGACCTGTCAGCATTCGAGGCAGCCAACACCGTCGCCCATTACGAGGGTGAGCTGAAGAGGTTGAGGCAGATGACAAGTGCGAGGATAATTGCCCGAGAGATCTCCGCATATCAGCCTGTACGGACCGTCCGTATCGTTGCGTACAAGAATGGCGAAGGACGCAACCAGACGGGAGTCATTGTTTGCGGTTCTACGCTTAGAGGGGTAAGTAAGGACAGTACAAACTTAGTTGATAATGATGATGATGAGGAGGATGATGATGATGGTGATGATGATGATGATGATGATGATGATGATGATGATGATGATGATGATGATGATGTGGAGATCTCCGCATACCAGCCTGTACGGACTGTCCGCATTGTTGCGTACAAGAACGGCGAAGGGCGCAACCAGACGGGCGTCATTGTTTGCGGTTCTACGCTTAGAGGGGTAAGTAAGGACAGTACAAACTTAGTTGATAATGATGATGATGATGAGGATGATGATGATGATGGTGATGATGATGATGATGATGATGATGATGATGATGATGATAATGATGGGGAGATCTCCGCATACCAGCCTGTACGGACTGTCCGCATTGTTGCGTACAAGAACGGCGAAGGGCGCAACCAGACGGGAGTCATTGTCTGCGGTTCCACACTAAGAGGGGTAATTAAGGACTTCAAAACTTACTCAATAATGATAATGATAATGATGAAAATGATGATGATGATGACGATGATGATGACTATGATGATGATAACGATGATAATGATGATTATGATGATGATAATCATAATGATAATGATAATACTAATAGTACTAATGATAATTATTATTCAATAATAAAACATTTTAATATATTTCATAACACAATCGTGACACAATATGGCTTGTAATATTTTTTTTTCCCAGTAATTGTTTTCTTTATATTTTAGTGACTCTTGACCATTTCTTCTTTTTAGCGTTTTATTGTTATCACTTTTTTGACAGTGTTTGTACACATATGAACATATGAATGTATACCATTCAGAGTGGAAATTTTTGTGACACCAAGTGGGTGTTGCTCAAAAGTTGCAATTGATCGCAAGTTGCAATTGATCGAAACGCGCCAATCAAAATCATTGTTTCATGCACATATTGTTAAATGCGCATACCGTGCGCGAATGAAAATGCGCGTTACAATTCGCAAAGTTGCAGTTGATTTGCAGTTGATTATGAGCAACACCCCACAAGACTGTGAAATTTGCAAAATATAAGACCACTGGAATAATTCAGCTTATACAGGGTATTTTTAGAAAGGTCAAGAATGGACATTTTTGTGACGCCAAGACTGAAAAATTTGCACAAAAAAAATGAAACCACCATGAATATTTCAGCTTATAAAGTATATTTTGAGAAAGGTTAAGAGTGGACAATTTTGTGACACCAAGACTGCATAATTTTCAAAAAGTCACTGTGAATTTTTCAGCTCAATATATCTTGAGAAAGGTGAAGATTTACATTTTGTTTTTTAGCAACACTCTCTTCCGTCCACAAAGGTTTTGGACCAGTGCACATATGCCCTGCAGCTTCCCACGGCAGGTAGACATATCGACACACAGGACGGTACTGCTATTCTCACCTTAGCTGATCTACACGCTTGGAATATGGCTTCTTATGGCATGCAGAGTGGATATATTTGTGAGGCCAAGACTGAGAAATTTGCAATAAAAAAATAAAACCACTGTGAATATTTCAGTTTATACAGTACATGTATATTTTGAGAAAGATCAAGATTTACACTAATTTTTTTTTTTTTTTTTTTTTATTGGCGATACTTCCTTTCCTGAACAAAGGTTTTGGACCAGTGCACATACGCCCTTCAGCTCTCCACGGCAGGTAGACGTATCTACACCCAGGATGGGACTGCTATCCTCACCCTGGCTGATCTACACGCGTGGAAGTTGGCTTCTTACGGCATGCAGAACCTGGATTTAGGATCAGAAGCTGGTTAGATTCCTTCCTTACTATATGTACAGTGAAACCTCTTTATAAGGCGGTCCTCGGGACCATGAAAATTACCTTGTTATATCAGGTTCCTCATTTTATCGGGATAAAAAAACAAAGAACTGTGAAGAGCTAGGACCAATAAAATCACCTTGTTATAACAGGTATCTCGCTATATAGTAATAATAATATATAGCATTTAAACACGCCATCTCTCTAGTCACCTATTCAGAGGCGCGAGACAAATTATCTAATATTATTACCCGGCCATAACATAGCTGCCTAGTAGGCGCTTCTGCATTTAGAAGAATAAATTCCTGCCGGTACCATTCACCTCACCTGGGTTGAGTACAGCACACTACGGGTAAATTTCTTGCTGAAGGAAATTAACGCCCTGGGAGAGATTCAAACCACCGACCCTCTACTAGTTAAGAGGCGAGAGTCCGAACCACTACACCAAGACGCTCCCATATATCCGACCTCTTTTTAACGAGGTTGCACTTTAGTATGTTTCTTTGCTAGTAGTTGTAGATCTGTATTCATGTTGCTACATGTATTCACCACTCTAGACAGTTTTTGATAAATGTGAGGTAGATCATATATAATTATTATGGTGGCTAGTATTTGTATATTTCTATTCATATTGCCATTCACTATTGTAGGCAGTGTTTGATCAATGTGAGGTAGATTATAATTATTAGGATGGCTACTTGTATAGCGCACAGGTTCACCATATCGGTGTTCATGGAGCTGAAAGTATTTTCACTCACTATTATCCGGCCTTAGCTGGCACATTACAAGGAATTTCTTCCTGCCGTCCCCATTTATGTCACATGGGTCAAGTGCAGGACATTGTGGATAAATTTCTTGATGAAATAAATTAACACATGGGTGGGATTTGAACCTATGATACTCTGGGGCAAAAGTGAGAATGAGAACCACGACACCATGGTGCTTCTATTATAAGTTTCAGTCAGGAAATTTTCACCCAGAGTCAGTCAGCAATCAATATTGTAATATACCGGTACCTGTTCCAGACAAATAGCCTAATACCGACTGGCCATCTATCTGGAATGAGGCAAGGTTAAAATGTGAGCAATGAAAAAGATCAACAAAGAGAAGAGAAAGTGTGACAATGATAATATTTCTTAGCCATCCACTTGTGATGAAAGCCTTGAATTCATATGAAAACACACCACACGCATACTTTGGATGGGTTGGCCCCTCTGCTAATATGCAGTTAACACTAATCCCTTTGGGATATTTCTATCACCTTGGTCCAATTGGGGGGTGGCTTATTTGGCACCCCCCCCCCTCGGATCTTCGCCGTTGATCGCGAAATCATGGAAAAAATGCATTAAAAATTAATTTTTTATGTATTCTATATAATTGTTTTTATGTATTTCTTTTTTTTTTTCAATTTTATTATTTCTATTGTTTTTTCGTTGGAAATCGTTGGTAACATTATAAGAAGCATAGTAAATGAATTTTAAATCCATTTCATCCATTAATATGCAAAATAGACAAGGATTTAAGAATATTCACTGAAAACATATTATTTGCATTGACTTTGTACATGAAATCACGTTTTTGACTCATATTTGGCTTGACAATTTTTTTTTTTTCAAATGCGCTAAGCGCCGGTACTGCATACCTGGTCGTCACAAATTTGGTCTCAAAAGTTGCGCGAGACTTGAAACAAAAAGTCATAACAAAATTATTGCGCAAAAAATGTCGAGTTGGGGCTTTAAAAGCCCCCTCCCCCAAATGGAATTAGGGTTAAGCGATCAAATTCTCCATGTTAGTTGCCCATGCCTATCAGCACTCATTCTCCTTTCAATATTTTTGTAACACAGAAGCAAAGGATGAGGTGAAGATGAAGCGAGCGATCACAGAGACTCTACGTCATGAGCTGTTCAACAGGCAGCCTATCGAGGTCTGGGTGTCGCAGGGGGAACCTTTCAAGCCTCCAGAACGTGAGTACATCATATCATTATTAATACTGTTTGATCTGCCAACCATAAAATATTTTCTTAAAGTGTATTACAATGACTCTACGACATGAGTTGTTCAACAGATAACCTATCGAGGTCTGGGTGTCGCAGGGGGAACCTTTCAAGCCTCCAGAACGTGAGTACATCATATCATTATTGATACTGATTGATCTGCCAACCATAAAATATTTTCTTAAAGTGTATTACAATGACTCTACGTCATGAGTTGTTCAACAGATAACCTATCGAGGTCTGGGTGTCGTAGGGTTAACCTTTTAAGCCTCCAGAACGTGAGTATATTACTTTATGTTTTTGCAACTGTTGTTAAGTTTGAGCTTATCTTATGCTATGCTGCAATGAGCTGTTGCTGTGTAAGACACGCCCCTCTTGCCCTCTTTTACATGTATGTGAGTACAACATGTTATACCTGCCAACTATAAGATATTTTGCTGAAAGCATATCTGAGGCCAAAAATAATTTTGCTGCATGTAGTTGGTGGTATACACAAAACAAATTCCCCCAAATATGAAAGGCAATTGAAAAATTTTTTAAATATTGAATTTTTAAGAATTGAACATTACTCGTGATAAATAAAAAAAGACTAGTACAGAGAATAGTTCACTTGTATAAGCGAATAGGAACATGCATACAAAGGACATGCACATATTCTAAAAGCAACACACAAAGCCTAGCTCGGTGTTAAGTTAAGTGCATCGATCATGAATGAGACATTTATTTTCTTCTAACTCCTCAAATAGTAATCAGTATCATTTCGGATATAGCATTTCTGAATGCGCTAAAAAAGAGACTTCAACGACATATTTTAATAATTGAATAGTGACAAAAATGAGATATCCAATATTCATTGGTATTTTAGTATCACAATATTGAAATGTATCATAATATCGTGCTGCCCTAGGTTGGAGATCTGTTTTTTAATGTGCGTTACTTGTTCATCTTGTTTTATGCACACAGAGGTTGACTACGCACGCGCGCTCAAGGCTGAACTGAGAGAAGAAAGGTCAAGGGTCATGCTAGAACTGGAGAAAGAAAAGCATGTGCTAAGACAGTTACAAGGTAATGCATTTCTTCAGATTACACAGCCTAATAGTCTGTTATAGATGATATTTTTTTGGGGGTGGATGAATGCTTCAAGTCTAGCCATTGATTTTTTGTTAATGAACAGAGTTATGTGGTATTATTTTGAAGGTCAGGTAAATCATCATAAAAGAATTTTCAATAGAGCATAGGATTTTGTCCATAATGGGTATTATGTTTAACTTTTGGGGGCAGTAATCTCCTTTAACTGTGTTGAATTATGCAATAATAATAATGATAATAGGGTCCATTTATTTAGAGCAATCACTATATGCATATATACTCTACTGCGCTTGATACTTAATATTGTATTATTACTTTAACTACAAGACTGCTGATAAAGCCAGTTTAGGCACTTAAGCATTTTAAGGAATAAATTCCTGCCAGGTACCCATTTTCACGTGGGTAGAGTGCAGCACTGTGTGGATGAATTTCTTGCTGAAGAAAATTAACGCCATGGGTGGGATTCGAACCCCCAACCTTCTACTTGAAAGGCAAGAGTCAGAACCACTACGCTACGAAGATGTGTCAGGAATGGACGAAATACTCCTTTTTAACTGATCATGCTCCTCTCTTTGACCTCTAGGAAGGAGAACAGCCGGAATGGATGGACCTGAGTATGTGCCCACACTGAGCCCTGATGAACCAGTCCTGGTTGAAGGAGGCTGGACCAAACCTAGTTCTACGGAGGTCAAGAAGAGCATTCAAGTCAACCAGCTTGAGGTTAGTTTATGTGGAGGCTCTTTCCTTTTGTAATAATGATAATAATAATAATAATAATAATAACGATGAACCTGTCCTGGTTGAAGGAGGCTGGACAAAACCTAGTTCTACGGAGGTCAAGAAGAGCATTCAAGTCAACCAGCTTGAGGTTAGTTTATGTGGAGGCTCTTTCCTTTTGTAATAATGATAATAATAATAATAATAATAATGAACCAGTCTTGGTGGAAGGAGACTGGGCAAAACCTAGTTCTACGGAGGTCAAGAAGAGCATTCCAGTCAACCAGCTGGAGGTTAGTCTAGGCAAAAAAAAATACATTATTTGGATGCCCTCCAATGCTATTTTTTAAAGAAATCATCGGTCAGTCAGAATCTTTTTTTTTTTCAAACACAATTTACACAATTTGTTAGGAAAATAAGACTTAGAATGGAATGAAAAGCCAAAGAGCATTTGATATAATCGGCTTTTTTCAGGTCTTATTTTAACTGTTTATTCATAATTTACACTTTGATTCTTCAATTTTAGTGAAAAACGAAAAGATAAAAAACTTCAGGTTGGGCCATTTGAGAGGGTCAATTGATGGAGGGCATTCAACCATGTTTTGTAGGAGGCCCTATATATACTCAAATTATTTTAAATCTTGGGAACTTTGACTTCCAATATAAGTACAGCATCTCATCTTTTATGACGAGAGTTTTGAGTCTATTTCTTCAATTTCGGTGGTAGGGATGCTTTATTTTAGATCAGCATCTTTTTCATTGGGATACAGTTATTTGCTGAAATTGATCACCAAAACTTTGAACAGTGAGACAAAGGACGAAATAAACAACTTCATCAAAGCATTCACAAAAGCTTCATGGTAACAAAAAGTCTCATGTGCGACACTTTTTCAACATAATGTAATAATGGTGGTTTCTTTTGAAGCGCACAGGTCCGTCAGCAATGACGCTCATGGCGCTGTACATCAAATATTAAATACATTACAATGAACAATAGCAATGACAATGAAACAATCTACATAATAATACAATTACAATACATGATTTATAACCAAGATGAAAACAAATGGGTTTTTAGAAGAGACTTAAAGGAACTGGCAGATGAGGCTTGGCATATGGTTATGGGTAGATTGTTCCAGAGGGAGGGGCCTGCGTGTGAAAAGCGGTGATCACCCCAGCTATGATGGGATCTAGGAAAGTGGAGGAGGGAAGAGTCTGATGACCGAAGTCTGCGTCGTGGTTCATACATCTGGATTGAGTTTTGTAGATAGAGCGGGGAAGAAAGGTGAACTGCATGGTAGACTAGCAACAGAACTTTGAAGATGACACGCTTGTGAATCGGGAGCCAGTGGAGGGATCAAAGGACAGGTGATATGTACAAGTATTGCTATTATTATTTAGAACATTATGTGGGTAAATTTATTATCTTTTTCTGTTTTCTTGTTGTTTAGAACCACTTGTCTGAAGTGAAGGCCCATCAGAAATCCAGGGATCCAAACACTTCAACAAAACCCATCATTGATTCCAGCCGCAAACTCTACAGCCAACCTACTAAGGTAATACATGCTTTCTGTGTTGCATCAATTCTAATAATTTCAACACAATTAGAATTGAAGTACCATTTGAAATTTTGCATTTGGTCTTGGCAGGAAACTGGGTAGGATCCAGGATTTTTCAATAAGGAGATTGGAAAGATTTATTTGAGAAGAAAACTAAACAGTCTTTGTTTTTAAGGGATGAGCACAAAAACATGTGAGAGAAAATTGAAGGGCACTGTGATCCCTTTATAGCTTCCCCTATTTATGTGGAATGTGGAGTTTAGATTAAAGACTTGTTAAGTGTTTGCAAGAAGGGTTTTACAAACTAGGAGCGTGTAATCAATTTAATGCTAAACTTCTTCCATCCTGTAGAAATATTTGATTTTTTTGTTTATTCGGTACCTCACCAGTTGTTGGTTTTTGCAAGTTTTGTTTGCTTTTGATAGGAGTTCTGGAGCAGTATATTATTTGATCTTACTTCATCTATGAACAAATAGACCCTGTCCTTCAGCCTTTATCATTTTCTTTACAAAGTGCCTGACTTAAAGAGTATGTACAATGTATATTATGCATTTTAGTCTTGGGTAGTTCCTCATAGAGATGGGTGCATTTTAGGACATACACACATACATGCAAGGATTTTTATTTAAATAGAAGTTTTCGAGAAGTAAATTATTTCATCTACCTTCATCTATAAACAAGTAGATACTACCTTTTAGCATTTAGTTTTTCTTTTACAAAGTGACTAACCTAAAAAGTATATATGGTATACATTTTAGTCTTGAATAATTCCCACATACCGGTAGTAGGTGTACACATACATGTAGCTGTAAAATAAACAAGCTTGTGGTCAGTTTTGCCAACAAAAATGCTCAAGGAGGTAATATTTTGTTTTATTGTAGAAACGTGTGATGGTTTAAAAGAATGGCACCAGTGAGGAAAAGGCCCAGTTTGTCTGGGGATCCTCGATCGAAGAAATCCTCAAAGAAGCCACGGTGAAACTAGGTCTACACAAGACTGCCACCCAGCTCTACTCAACCACAGGGGGCGCTATTGCGTCGTTGGATGACGTCACTCGGGACCAGGTGTTGTGTGTGTCATATAAGGAGTCTTTCAAGGGCACGAAAGGTGAGATAGCATGAAAGTAATAACAATATTAATTCGCTCACATTTCGGAGATGATGTACTCGCTGGTAATTTACACATATACAAAAGAAGTTTCAGACCTAGGATATTGCATCTTGAAATGGTCTTGGCTTCAACTTTCAGGATTTGATTGATTTATTTCATTTCCATTTCATTAACACTCAAAAGAACCAAAGATAAATAATTTACAATAAATACAAGATTGAACATTAGACAATAATGTTAACCAAGTACATGTATATACCTTACAATCTTTGGCAAATTAAAATATGCGTTAAAGCCCAAGTAAAGTTTTGGTAAAATCAAATATTTTTTTGGCAAAATGTTGCCTTCAAATCTATATAAAATGAAGCATGATGTCATGAACATGTCATACAAAAGATTGTGAGGAAAATGAGCAAGTTTTGGAAAAGTTACAACCTAAAATGTGCAAAATATTTCAGCGTTGTGTCCCCCGACACTAATTCAATACATTCTTTCCTGATAAAGTACAACTTCTCATGCACAGAATTGGATGAAAATTTCAAAATTTATTCTTTGTGTAATCCTTTGAATCATGCTTTTATAAAATCTTGAAAATAATTTTGTATATGCCCGATAACAAGTAAAATATTCTTATAACCAAGAGAGGGCGTAAAATACTATTTAACGGTCAAATTCAAATTTCAAAGGAATCAGCTCGTAGAAAAGTATGCTATGATCTCAAAATGTGCATAAGAATAATATGTCATGGTAAATACCCCCCAAAACCACATTTCTTAATCTTTACCAAAACTATACTTGGGCTTTAAAAAATGTATCTTTGTATTAAGAAATTGGAGGGACATGCACATGACCTTAATTTCCTTCAATCTTTCGTTCCCTCTTTTTGTTTTGCAGGAAGTAGAAACCAAGTTGAAGTGAAGGCTAACTGGTCCAGAGCACGCAAGAGAGACGGAGAGTCAGCAACGGATATCATGATAACAGCCAATGCACATCCAAGCATTGAGGTAATTATAATCCAACCTGCTTTAGCGCCCACCTGTATATAAAGACCACCTGTCCATAATGGTCCATTTTCTTTTGGCTCCTTAGAGCCAGACTTCCCAACCATTAAGAATTTTGAGGAAAGAATATGAATTTTGGACTATCATGATAATAGCCAATGCACACCCAAACATTGAGGTAGTTATAGTCAAACCTGCTTTAGCGCCCACCTGTATATAAAGACCACCTGTCCATAACGGTCCATTTTCTTTTGGCTCCTTAGAAAGAGACCTCCCAACCATTAAGAATTGTTAGGAAAGAATAGGAATTTTTGACTATCATGATAACAGCCAATGCACATCCAAGCATTGAGGTAATTTCAGTCAAACCTCGGTGCTGTTTCACTAAATCGTTCTTAATGTTACGCACAAATTTTAAGAAAGACTGAAGTACAATAACAAGTGCAATACGCATAGGATTATCGATAATTGAGCACAAAAACTGATACCAGTCATGCGTAAAGTCATTCTCAAAGTCTTTTGTAACTTGGTGAAACACCGCCCAGCTTTAGCGACCACCTGTATGTATGGTTTGGGCATCAGCTCTGCACAGAGATGCTTATCTGTGCACCATTAACATATGCAATGCAACTCATGCGCCTGGTGAAATGAAGCCTTTTTCCTGAATCTCACCAACAATGTGAAAGTAAATTGGGTGCAGAGAAGGATGCCAAATTTTTTGGAGTGCAAAATTGAAAGGGGTTTTGATTTTATTGAAATTTACATCGATCTTGATCAGATTTTGCCAAGATATTTCTCACAAATTATTTTTAGAATGTAAGATTAAAAGTTTATAGCAGAATTGTCAATTGATTTCATGGGGTTTTTTTTAGCTGAAAACTTTGGGGCCGTGGACCTCCGACCTCCCATCATAAAACTGGTCGCAGTTTGTATTAATTTTGTTCTGATATTTGTCTCTTTTCTATCCTTTCTACAGGTTGACCCATTCGGCCCCCCTGCCCTGGCCCTCCCAGCTCCGAATGATAAATAGTCGTGCAATCACCCGTTCATTAGCATCATGTCACAAGAAATCCTGCAACATTGAAGGGAAATCTTAAACAGCAACGAGCTTACCGTCTGAAGCGGGTGAGGGGAAAATTTTACACATTCATTGCATTTAAAACTGTGTGAAATTGAATGGAAATACACTCATACTCATTTTTACAATCTTTATACCAATGCGGATGTTATCGTTTGTCTGATAGTACATTTGAGAATGCATTGTGCATTATTTTTAACGCTGTATAAAACTAGCCTGTCTATTATGGTTATGTGCCTATCTTATGTGTAGAGAATGTTTTCATAACCTATCATTTCAAGATTTCTTAAAACAAACTTATGAACCATGATGTTCAGATAATTTCAAATCCTCTTTCGCGATATCAAACTCTTTTCTTATCTGCAGTGTAATTTCAATGGTATACACAAAATGTTTAATGTTTATCATGCTTTACGTTAATGGTTTTTGCATATTTTTGTGTACATAATTGAAGGCACATATCTGGAACTGTTTGTGTTAGAGCAATGAGATATTTTATCTCCTCGATAGCAGAAATTTATCACAATTTTTTTCTGTATTTAGGCAGAACACCAGCAACCCATTTCACATTGTCACATATTTAACTCTTTTGCTACAAAATTTCAATTTCCGAATTCCCTCTATCTGTACGGAATAAAGTGCAGGAAATTAGGGGGAAATATGGAATATATAGGGAAAGCATTGTAAGTTTTTACTTTATGTTCAGACGGAGAGCCGCTCTCACCGGCTGAAAACAAGTTCAAAGGCCATGCAGATTAGCGTACTGTATATTATATGCAAGCTTCAGTGGGGGATCCCCGTATATCCTTGTATGTTTACAGTGCCGATAGCGGCTTGCCGTTCAATCTGTAGTATTTTATCGCGCCGATGTGAGCGGCGCGCCGTAGCGAAAGAGTTAAGACCCCAAGGTTCAAATCTGTTTTTCTGATGAAATTCATTCGTCGAGAAAAGAATTGTTTTGATGCCCTCCAATATTATTTTTGAAAAACCGTCCAAACTAAAAAATAACCATTATTTTCAACATGCCTCTTTCACCATGGTAACCATTTTTGTGGAGCTATGAATGATAAATTTAGTAACTGTGCAATCCTTATCTTTGTAAGAAAACAGGCCTACCAAGAAAACTATGAACATGTTCTGAATTATTTCATTTAGTACATTACAAAAATCAAGACAGGCTTCAATTATGCTATCTTGTGAGTACGGTAATACAGCTTTCTTGCAAGCAACCTCCAGTTGCTCATGCGTTAAAGAAGACGTTATATAAATAAAATGAAATATTGAATGAGGCTAAAAAAGATATAGATGAAATACTGAAACTTGACAATGGTATCTAGATTGTGTGTATATTGTTCAGTTTTAGCTGTACATATATTGTAAGCATTGCAAATCAATGCAAAGATTGAATGACTAAGAACTCTCAATACATGATGTATACACTTGTCTTCTTAAATCTGTGAATATATGTAATTATGTTGAAGCAATATTGAGTGATGTAAATCTGATGTACACTTACCCTAGTGCTACCATGTTGAAATTGCACATTGATAATGCCATCAATATGTTTGGCTTTTTTCTGAATTAGAGAATATAAAGAGTAAAAAGGATAATTTTCACTTCATTTTATTTAAATTTGCTCCATGCTAAATTTAGAATTGCATTTCTAATGCAACAATCATTTTGGACCATTTTTATCATGCTTTTTTGTATAAAAGATAAAACATAGAAATTAGATGTATCTTATATTTAAAATATATGTACCAATGGCAGATGCAATTTAGGAAAATATTATTCCTCATTATGATGATAGTGGCATGTTTTCTTATCATATTGATAAATAAGCACCTTGAAAACACCTTGATAATTTCATTAGTGTCTTGATATATTCATGTGATGTGATAATTTAATTGTGTAATTTATATTTCTCTCTACACATGTATTTCTATTGGTCTGATGATTGTAGAAGTAAACAATAAAATGAGCCAATCAATGAATCTGGATTCAAATATTTTCTGTTATTTGAATATCCCAGTCACACTTCTGCCAAGAGAAAACTTGTTTGGTCGCTCAAGAATGATTTCTGAAAAATCATGCGGTCGGAATCAATCAGGTTTTATCATTCCATTTTTTAACTAAACACCTTTTTATTGTCATGGAATGTTTATGGAGATTAACTATACAGTGGAAACTCAGTATAACGAGGTGCTTGTGACCATAAAAAATACCATGTTATAGCACTAATCTCTTCATATCTGGGGGGTGTTTCATCAAGATTTGTCGCAGAGACAAATAGTCAGCGCTGACAAATTCCTTGATTGTGATTGGATGAAAAGCACTATTGCTGACAGTTGCTATGGGAACTGTCAGAAAATGACTCTTGTCGCTGCGACAAATCTTGATGGAACACCCCCCAGATCTCTTTCTACCGAGTTTCCATTGTATGTATACTACCAACTAGGTTTTTGGGGGTAGGGTTCATGCAGAATTCCTTTTAATAAAAGGGTAAAGTGAGAGAGGAACAGTGAGTGAAGAGTCAAGAGTTTAGAACGGAAAATAGAGAAAGAGAGGGGTATTATATTATATATGAAAATAAGGGTAAAGAGTGGTGCAACAGAAACTACAGTTAAAGGGAAACCAACCCCTGGGATTATCGTGCTCTCGTTGAATGAAGAAAAATCAGATGATCAAATTGTGAAAATTTGAGCAAAATCGGACAACCCGTGCAAAAGTTATGACTTTTCAAAGTCACAGGGATAGTACGATCCCTACCGCTCATGGGGATCCGTGCGATCGGCAAATTCGATGAAATCCGTGACGTCATGTCGGACAACTCCTCATTTACTCTGTATACAAATTTTCACCTTTTCTCTCTTTTTTCAGAAAATTCAACAAAATTACAATTTTCGGTTGGGGTATAGCATTTCTATATTGATTATGCATGTATTTTGAGAAGAATGATGTTCCAACCTTACTCAAAATTTTACATTCATCCATTTTTTAAAATTCTATGTTCAAAGTGAATGAGGAGTTGTCCGACATGACGTCACACAATCCATCGAATTTGCCGATCGCACGGATCCCCATCAGCGATAGGGATCGTCATATCTCAGTGACTTTGAAAATTGATAACTTTTGAATGGATTGTCCAATTTTGCCAAAATTTTCACTGTTTTGTTCATCTGATTTTTCTTCATTCAATGAGAGCACGATAAATCCAAATGCTGGTTCCCCTTTAACTCTGCCTATGAAGTCAAACTTGTCTAAGGGGATGTTGCAGCAAAGTTGTGATTAATCGCAAATTGGAGTTGATCGCCATGCACCAATTAAAATTATTGTTTCATACACATCCTTTAAAGAGCGCAGATAATGCAGAATGAGACCAAGCATATCAATTTGCAACTGATTGCAACTGATCACAATTTTGTAGCGACACCCCCTAAGATGATATGGTTTGTTAAAACAAATCACAAATAACTTGATTATACGTTTTATTGAACTCTCCCTATTCAAACAGATTTTTGTGGTACAAAGAGATTTGACTTACACAGAGTTACCTGTATGAGTAGCGAGGACATGCCTTTGGGAAGGGTTCAGTCCTTGGTATCATTCAGTATTCTCATTTCCTCTTTATGCTCCCC
>BQKZ01001737.1:0-42549 GCA_036244855.1 Temnopleurus reevesii
ACCACCGTCTGGTATCACCAACCTGAGGAACAAGACAGTGATGTACGCAAGCTTCCTGTGCAGATGTATAACAACACAGAGGGAGTCCTTGTACTTCATGACGTACAGAAAGAGCACCAGGGAATGTACTTCTGTAATGCGACCAACAGACTGGGGAGTAACACACGGTCTGTCAGCATTAAGCTAGGTAAATAGTGGGGTTTATGATTCTCTTTGAAGTGAAATTCAAATTAAGACATAAATGGTGGCAGCGGTGGGATAAGGGGATGTTTCATGAGTGTAAGGGCTAAAAAAATGTTAGGTTGTCCTAATCTGACCAACCCTCCTATAAAGACCGGACTTGATCTTTTTCGTACTTTTCACACACATTGAAAGAAATCTTCTGAAATACAATAAAAGATATCATTTTCAGAAATATTATAGATAGACATCTGAAATACAACCAGAAAAGTTGTTTTTAGAGGATCTTGGGCTTTTCACTCCCTTCATAGCCTTATTTTCTAGATAGGATATGTAAAATCTGCTTAAATCTCTAACTTTGCCAATGAGCGGAAAATTTACTGCTTAGCCATTTTAATGAAATGCCTCAATTTAATTATGTTTGAGAAGAAAATTTCCTCTAAGTAATCTCACCCTTATTCACCTAGAAATATAAACATAAGCATTGTAACATATTACTCTTGCAGGATACTGATTTCCACATATTTCAATTCAAGGCAGATTTATTTAAATGATGATGAATTCTTGATGAATTATTGATCACAAATGATATTAATTACATGTTTTGTTTATCTCCCATTTTCTGTAGATATGTCCACTGGACCACAGACGATTCTAAACCCCCATGGAGCAAAGAGGAACACTGCCCTCGCTCTGGGACTTGTCTTTGTACTGCTGATTGTCATCGTTGCACTCATCTTTGTAATCATCAAAGTTAAAAAGGTAAGTAAAAATTTATTGCACAATATTTTAGCAATTTTTAAAATTGTGGATAGGAGCTGATGATTCATTTAAATGTATACTATAGGCGACCATACTGTGCTACTCTCCTTCCTGATAAAGGTAGACTCAAGCAGATAAGAATGTTTGTATTGATAATAATTAATTGATAATTATCAGAGACTTGATCGTATTTGAATCAGTTTAGATTTAGGTAAACTTCTGTACTTCATGGCGACCTGTCAATCTTGCAGAGTACTGATTTTCCATCTCTTATTATTGAATGAAAGGATTTCTTATAATAATTTAAATTCTTGCTATGTGTTATTGAAATAGCTTTCCAAATTTTCTCTAAAGGACTTCACCCATCTAGACTGGGCTGTTGTGTTCCCTTTTTGTAGATCCCTTTATAGGGCTCAGGTTTTTGATGAAAAAAATACTCTTACCAATTATTCACAAATCCTACAAGATATTTAAGGTACAGACAATAAAATTTCATGCATTTCCTGTATTTTCCCTTTTTCTAGCTGAGACCCAAATACATTGCTGGTGGTGATGATATGCTTCTACCGATCTCATTTGGAAACTACAATGACCTTCTAGATATCTGTGAACATCTACCATATGACTTGAAGTGGGAATTTCCCAGAGAGAGGCTCAAAATTGGTAAGAAGATTTTTTTGTGTTAAATTTGTTGATTTGTCATCATTACAAGTTAATTGATGCAGAGAATCCCCCTTTTTGAAAAGATTGTAATTAAAGCTAAAAAGAACAATTTCAATGCAACAGAACAATGAATTACTTTGAATAATTTTAGGAACAGGATTTTGCCCATTAAAATGTCTTGTTATTCATTGATCTCTCTCGGTTTTTATCTGTATCTCTCAACACCCATTGTGTTATTTTCTTTTGCTAGAATGGCCTCGTGAACCTCCATAGATAGGATAAAAAATTGATCATTGATTACAATGTAACTGTATGCAAGTATGTGGGTAATTGAAAAATAGGCGCGTGGACAAAAGATATCAAAACCTCTTAAAATCACCTTCTTGTTTATGTCAAGCCAAAAATATTTACCATAATGCTATAAATTGTTATTTTCATTATTTATTTCCCTTGTCCTATAACAGGTCCTGTGATTGGCCGAGGAGCGTTTGGTCGTGTGATGAGAGCATCAGCGTTTGGCATCGACAAGATGGATACCTGTACAACTGTGGCTGTCAAGATGTTGAAAGGTATTACATGAATATCAATATTTCTTATCATCTTGAAAATAGTTAAAAATTCTATTTTGTATGTTTTTACATCTGGGGACCACAATTCTGACAATATATATATTCAATGTGTTTGGAACAGGGTTTCTCCTAGTGTTTTTTCATCCGTTAGAAACTGGAAATTGTGTACAAAGTCAAATTACCCACTGGAAGGTGTACCATTATAATTGCTTGATGATATGAGATAATTATGAACATGTTCATAGTCTTGGTAGGATTGATTTCGTACCAATCTTATCATTCATGGAATGTTTACCATGGTTACAAAAGCTAGTTGAAAATGATGGGTTTCAGTGAGTAATAGAAGGAGCAGTGTCGGGCAGTTTTGGGCAATTCAATTTCTAAAAGGTTGATATGTCTGAAGAATGTAAAGTAAAAATAAAGTAATGCAAAGTTTAAACTAACATGTGTTTTTGATACTGGCTTTTCATTTTCTTCAGATGAATGAGTCACATGCTTTCAGCTCAATAAAGAAATTACAGGGTACATGCGTTAACCTCATGTTTACTTGTTATTGGTCAGTTGTCTGGTCATCCGTCAATGACTCATCTCCCATCCCTGGGGGTCATGATACTCTGATATGCCCAGGGTAACCCATGCTCCTAGGGGTCTAGATACCTTATGTGTCCAGGGTAACATATGCCTCATGGGGGATGTACATTCTAGGGTGAGTGGCGTTGATAACAGAGATGTATTATCTGTCACACTCAATAGAGTCTTCAGGGAAAGCAGAGGAAAGCAATTGGATCAACTTAAAGAATGAGTCAGGGTCTGCTGTTAGCTGAGCTCATATGAAACGTTTTGTGCAAAAATGAACAAATTGCTTTCTTTCATTTACACATATCTCAGACACAGGAATGTAAAACTGTAGTCAAATCTGTTTTTGCCAACTGTGTATAGTGGTCCCGTTCTTGTAACTCTTTCATTTATTGCATAAATTGAGGCTGAAATTTATATTTAGAACGTGGCTACAAAGGACACCTTTCAACAATGGCCACGTTTTAGTGGCCTTCAGCTAGCCACTATTCACAGCTTAGATTTCACTTCACAAAATGGCAAAAATTATTATATGCAATCATATTTAGTGTGGATTCCCTAGCTTAAAAGTGGGATGAATAATGTATAATCAATGACAAATGATAAAAATGGTGGCAGCAGTGGGATAATAAATGTTCAATATTGGAATCCCAATAAGCTGGAGAGATGTGAAGACCATGTCAACTGTCAGCTTCAATCATTTAAGGTTAACCTTCTGCAGTAGATTCCACAAATCGCATTTCTTTATGTAAATGGGATTTGAAATTCAATCTACAGGAGGCTTTTTGAAAGTGGAGATAATCAGATACATTTCTGGTAGTTCATTAAGCTATTGATATACACTTATTGTAGTCATATGGAATACCAAAGTATGGAATTCCAGTAGTACTGCTGCAAAAGCGTATTATAAATTCATATATTTCTTTCTACTTTAACCCATTATTTTCTTCATTTTGTCTTCAATTCTCCAGAGGATGCTGCTGATACTGAGAGGAAAGCATTGCTTACAGAACTCAAGATGTTGATTCATATCGGACCACATCTTAACATTGTCAACCTGCTGGGAGCATGCACCAAGAAAGGTAAAATTTCAATAAACACTTTCTTTGTTGTGCCAATCAGCCTTTTGTAGTGGAAGGCAATCTGTAAATGAACGTTCATTGATATTGGTTAATTTTTTATTGAAACAATTGAAATCATATACAAAATCGTAAATATTTCATGTAACAATGTTTTTACAAGTATTCTTTTCCTGAAATCTGTAAAGTATACATTTTGCAAAAATAAAATATTTTATGTATAGTGATACTGTGCTGTTTAAAGTTACTATACTATGGATTATTGTTATCTGAACACATGGCAACATTTTGAGTTTGTTACAGTCACTTTACCATAGCACTCTACAAATTTCATAATTTATTTATATCCTGACAATTCTTGTGTCTAAAAATCCTTTTCCCTTCAGATCTATATATCATTTCTGAGTTCTGTCCGTTTGGAAACCTCTCCGACTACCTGAAGACGAAGCGAAAGAACTACGTCGCGGAGCCGGACCTCCTGGCCATCCAGCCCATGGAGCCGGTCGGCCGGAGCTCCAGGGGGAGTAGCCAGGGTGGTGAGGGCTACATAGGTGGAGCTAGAGGTGGATCCAGCATTGAGTTAGGAGATGATGATGTGTTTGAGTACATGGAGAAGGAGGAGCCGTTGACTCTCAAGGATCTCATCTGTTACTCCTTCCAGGTTGCCAGGGGAATGGAGTTCTTGGCATCAAAGAAGGTGAGTGGTCGCGTGATCTTGGTTAAGAAGTATTTATCAAGCATTCGATCTGTTGCATAATGTTGAGTCAATAATTAATTTGAAGTCAAGAGAAGTCAAGTCAGTTTGGATCAAATTACAATCATACTGAGACAGAGGATTCAAGCAATATTTTTTAAAATAATTGTTCAAGTAATGGTCAAGAAGTGGGCCAACAAATCTTTAAAAACTTGTGAAAATATAACTAGAGATCGTTTACTTGTGCAAAAATAATGGTCACATTTGATGGAAATATAAGTGAACTTCTGTAGTAGCACGATTACATTAAAAAAATTTGCCTCTGAGAGCAAGAGTGTAAGATGCTATCTGTATAAACACTACATATTGAAGGATGTGGATTTGATACAAGACTTATTCAACTATTGATTCTGATAGGGCTGTTACATGTTATCCTAGAATTAATGTTTGAGAACTAAATAATAAGAACTAAGAATTAGTGTTTTTTTAATAATTATGCTTTATAAATTATACATTTATTTTATATGTCATACTGAATTTGTCATTATTCTAATCTCTCTAGATTAATGTAAGGTGTTTACATATTTCCAATATTTTCTCTCCTACGCAGTGTATTCATCGTGACTTGGCAGCAAGAAATGTCCTACTTGCTGAGAATAATATCGTAAAAATCTGTGATTTTGGTCTGGCTCGAGACATCTACTCTGATCCTGACTATGTCACAAGAACAGGGGTAAGTTTGATGATCCACAAGTATTTGATATTGTTGGACTTTGAAATAATCAGTTTCAGTATATGTGACCAATACCTTTGAAATTAGACAGCAGTCAGATTTTTATATTTTGACTTCTAGTTAATCAAATGCCTCATTCCATGAGCTTTAATTTGAGATATTGATTAGCTTTATATGCTAAGTATTGAGTGAGAAATCAAACTTTATAGGCAAGAAGATGAGGGTGACCGAAAAGTATTTATTTGGAAAAAAAAAGGTCCTGAAGTTTGTCTTCTATTTCAACCAAATGATGCAGCAAATGTATGCTTCATAGTCAATGGAGGCCATAGCAACTATTGCTCAACTGATATGGGCCGATAAGAGACAGGAACACATTATATGATGATGTGTTCACCTATATGGCTGCATTGATGCTAGGCTTGGATCGCCACCCAGTGACCGTTTTCAATATCAGAAGCGAGTTTGGGCAGTCGTAGACATGATAAGGCGTTATGTTAATCCAAATCATTATTTAATCATTTTTCAATTCCTTTTTGATTGTGTGTTACAGGGTAGACTGCCCATCAAGTGGATGGCTCCTGAATCGATCTTTGATAAAGTCTTCACAGTCTACAGTGACGTGTGAGTATATATTCTGTAGTTTTAACTAATATTAACTAGTAACCTTCCACTTCATTACAAACATGGAACTACACTTCATACATACCAATGTCTTTAACTGTTCTCAGACCATTTTATATTAAATCTATCACACTAAGGGGGTGTTGTTCAAAAGTTGCGATTGATTGCAAGTTGCAGTTGATCGGAGTATGGGCCAATCAGAATCATTGTTTCATGTGCGTGTTGTTATATGCGCATACCCTGTGCGAATGAAAATGCGAGTTACAATTTGCAAAATTGCAGTTGATTTGCAGTTCATTTTGAGCAACACCCCCTAAGACAGAAGCATTCATAGATAATAGAAGGTTTAGCTAAAGAAAAACACAAATTTTTTAAATAAGTTTTTATCATTTATAAATGTTGTTTTAGGCATTTAGTAATGATAGCAATTGAAAATTGAACCAGATGCCATTTTAACACCTTTTTTAATCCAGTTAATGAAAACAAGTAAATGTAATAGTTCCATTTATATAGTTCTAATCATGAAGCATATTTCATCATCAAAGGAAGTTCAAATTCTTTGCAAAACTTATTTTGCAAAGATATATTTTAGAGACAATCTGTAACATTGTCATCATGTTATTCAAATCTAATCCGTCCAATCTGCCTATATTCAGTTTGATGAAAAGCATCAGAGAATGCAAAGGAAAAGAAATTTGCTTATGTATTATAAAGATAATTTTTAATTGGAAATGGAATTGAGTATTCCTACAATATCTAATTCTAGAGCATATGTGTAAAGGTGTGAGCTGTTTTGTAGCACTAAACAATGATAATGAAATGTGATATTTTCACAGCTATTGTATGTACACCATAAACTATTCAGATGGCAACTTCAGGTTTTGAAATAAATGAATGCAATGTTATATAAGGCCTTTAATTATCCTACTCTGTTATTTCTTGCAGCTGGTCATTTGGAGTATTCATGTGGGAGTGCTTTGCATTGGGCGGCTCACCGTACCCGGGTGTGGTTGTGGATGAAGAATTCTATAATCGTCTTAAAAGTGGTTATAGGATGTACACACCGGACTATGCTCCTCATGAAATGTAAGNAGCTTTATTTGCTACTTTAGAGCCAAACAATGATTTCATGCATAAATTAGCATAATTAATTGAAAAAAATGAAAATTTTCGAATTTTTTATACAATTATGTAGAGTTTACCATAGGTGACGTATGTGCAAATTTTCGCGGCGATTGCGCGATCGGCGGCCGAATTCTCAAGGGGGGGGTTGAATCAACCCCCCTCGGCTATAGAAGACCAAAAAAAGCCCGGCTATATTAGGGTTAAAGTGTTATCCTTTTCATGTGTTTTTCTAAATAATTAATAGAATTCCTTACGAATTTATAGACAACGTATAAAATAAAAAATAATTGTTATAAATGTTTTTGACATAGTCAGTTTTCAAATTTTTACAAAATCGTAGCAGAAATACATCTTGCCCATGTAGATAGTGGGCATAGCAACCGCTGAGCAGCGCCAGTTTGACATTGTGTAAGGCGGATGCTGATTGAGCCACACATTGGTTTCCTTTTCACGAGAATCTAGCCAAATAATGTTTACCTGATGACCTGAATACATGGTCACAATATGTGAGTGACATGCACTATCCTACTATTTACAGTCAGTGATTGAATTTGATAAATCTATGCTGACCCATCTCTTAATCTGATTTAATTTCATTTCTTGTTTACAGTTATCATATTATGCTTGACTGCTGGCACACAGAGCCAAAAGAAAGACCCCATTTCAGTGAGTTGGTTCACAAACTGGGAGATCAACTAGCAGCTAATGTCAAACAGGTAAGTACATATCAAAACAAACATTTATTTATCTAGTAATATAGATTTTGGTTGAAAGTAAAACTGTTTTGATGAATTGCACACCACTGTCTTAAGGCAAACAATTTACAAGTTTTAGAGATCAATAACAATACTGTAAAAGGTGAAATTTTCGCTAATTTCATGACCATGAATTCGTTAATATTTCCACTCATAATAATGCTCATAGACTTATGTACAACTGTCTTTCAAAACAATTCAATTACGATCCCATAATGTGTAAATATGTCTAAAATTCACTTAATTTACTAATTTTATGTACATTAGAATATTAACTTTTACAGTAACATTGGCATGCTTACTATGAAAAAGAATTGCTGAAAATCTTAGCCCACTTCAAAGAATATTAAACAAAAATGACAGTGACATTGTTTATTTGAACCAAAAACTTGTGTTTTGCTAGTATAAAATAGGATACCCTTCTGTGCGTCATTTCTTATCAATGTTCTTATTTTGTATCCATACAGGAGTATCTTGATCTTGATGTAGCATATGATGAGCAAGTTGCTTCCAGACCCATATCATTCTACAACGAAGATGAGGACGCTTCAACGTCCAACGAGGGTCAGGTGACGTTAGGAGAAGATGCCCTCCAGGTAGAGGCTGATATCTCATTGCCTAGTACATCAGGCTACCAGCCCAACCACCCAAGCACATCATCAACCTTCCAACTGGAGGAAGAGACCGAGAGACCGACAATCATCGAGGGCCGCACGGTCTCGTCCATCCACGCAAGTCTCACGGACATCTCGTCATCGGAGCCTTGCGATGAGGAAGATGAGACGGGAGCAGGATCCACAAAGTCCTCAAAGACATCGTCACGGTTACCGATGCACAGACCAAATAGCCTTTCAGCTCTGGATAGTCTCCAGCAGACTATGACCAGCCCAGTCTTCCATCATCATCACCATTCATCCAACCACCACCATCATCACAACAGAGGCAATAATAGCACCAGTAAGAGCGAGGAATCAGTGTCGTCGGACTCCTCGAGCGGGTTCAGATCGGGAGGTTACGGGTCAGATGTCAACGACGAACCACCTCCGGAGTATAGCAAAGTCATGCAGGTGGCGCTGCATAAAGAGACTTCTATCTTCTGGCCAAGAAGTTCTAATGGACAGTGATGGGCTTCATTTAGAAGTGACATTCAATGAAAAACAGAGACAATCCAGTAGTCCTTGCATCACTTTTATCCATCACCAGTTATATTTGAGTGTTTCAGCTTCTACAAGCCGTGTGTTTAGTCACACAAAGATCCACGCAATTCACGGACATCATTACATTTCCAGGTTGGTCGTTCAAATCAGTCTCAATTCTTCTGAAGAATATCGTTAACAAACAGCAATAAAGAGGATGAAGATTGACGCAGAGAAGGTGCTTATATTTTTGACATGATGCGAGATCAATTTTATTGTTGTATATTGTGTATCTTCTATTATCCTGTGTATTAATATGTACAAAATGTGAATGCTGTATCTATTTGTGTATATACCTCATTAATGTGACTCAGTTTGGTGCTCTTGTTGGGAAGAGCGACTGAATTTTAGTGAGAGAGAGAGAGAGAGAGAGCGAGAAAGAAAGAGAGATAGAGAGAGTGAGTGAGTGTTTTGAAATATGTATACATATGTTGATGCAAACAACTCATTGAATTATGACAAGAAAAATTATATTTGATTGATTATCAAAATGTGTGCTCTGTGCCGGAGAAGAATAGATGGTGCTATTGTTATATTTGCCTTATTTTTGACTGCCTCGCATTGGAAATAAAAAGAGACAAATTGATGAAATTTTGATATTGCCGTATAGTATGCTTAACTTTTTCTTTTGATCTTTCTTCCTTCTAATCATGACAAATTGATTTATATTTTGTACATTGATATAACTCTGTTAGAACGCGAACAAAAAGACTATCATTCATCAAGAATTTAAATTACAAATTATTAAGTGACCATTCCACTAATAATAAAAAAGAATAAAGTATGATTATGCACATTGAAACTCCTTCTTAGTGCCTTATAAAATGTAATTATTGCAACTATTGTAATGATTAAATCTCATTATTATCACAATGAATTGGACAGGTTTGAAATGGCTGATTTATTTAATTATTCATATTCTCATTTTGAAAAAAATATTTGAATAATAAACTCAGCTTTGTTGATAATTGATTTGACTTATTTGCCAAATTATGACTATTATGAAAGGATGTCTTTAACATATCAAATATAAAATTGTAATTTAGCATGCTTAATAATTTTATATATTTGAAATATATGCATGTTATTACCTTATGATATTTTTGTGCTTTTAACATTTTCTGCCCAAGAATGAATGCAGCAAGAAATATCGTTGCAAGATGTGTCAAAGAATTGGAAAATGAGTAGTTTTCTTTTTAATGTGAGATTGGTTCCCCCCTTAATATAGTGTATAATTATACACATATCCTGGGCATTGCTTCACCAAGTTAGGAAATATTTTATCAACAACTTTAAGAAAGACTGGTACCGGTTCTTGTGCTGAATTCTCGGAAGAATATCGATCATTAAGCACAAGATCTGATACCGATTGTTCTTAAGGTCTTTCTTAATTTGGTGAAGCACCACCAAGAAGTAGACAATGTTGTGTAAATATTCATGTGGTAGTATTCAGATTAGTATGATACTAGTCACAAAAGGCTGAGATGTAATGTATATCTATGTATATAAGCGAGACTCTCCGTGGTATCGTTGCGAGTCCAGATTTCACTTTATTGTGTTCTTGCCAAGTGTAAGTTTATTCAATGTATATAGAAGCCTATATATTCCCTGGACCAGGGATTTGTTAAATAAGGATTAACATTTTAGGGCTGAAAGAATGTTCCTCTTTCATTAGCTGCACTGAGATTAATTTCTTCCTTTTTGTTATCATTATTTCATTAAAAATCACCAGGCATTGAAATACACATACACAGCCAAAATGAATTGAGCCTTAAATGAAATATTTAGTTATTATTTTTGATAGTGTATTTCCAGTAGGAGGCTTAGGGACCCTATTTTTTAGATGTATTCATGTAAAGTAATGATTAATAATACTGTTAGTGGGACATTTTACTGCCACATTTGGAACATGTTACCTCATTGATCTTGCTACATTATAAACAATCTAAAGATATTTTTGCTAATTTAATTCCTGAAATTTATAATACAATTTAGGAATTTTGTGTTTTCAAGGCTGAAAATTTATACACCTCCAACGGTTTGACCTCTTTTTTTCTATGTAAGGGTCATCATCTTTGCAACTAGTTTAATTAGCCTGGCTTCAATTTGCTTCGGTGGGTATTTTTCTTGAATAAGAAAATGGAGAAAAGTATATTCCATAAGCAGAGGACAGGCGGATGTGTCATATTTTCCTGGATTTCACATTTTCCACAGGGACTCACAGAGTAATATTCTTACTATTATTGTTGTCTTGTTAATATTTAACAAACATGAATTTCTTTCCCCAATTATCCATGATAATTATGAAAATGGTAATCTTGTTGGAACTGGTAAATGTGGCACATATCACATATTCCAGAGTATGGTGTATGATATATTTTTTTGACAAAAATTTGTGAAAAGTATTCTTAATAAACATTGGTGCTAGTATCTTTATTGTAAGTGCAATTACCTTCCTAAAATTCCCATTTTATGTTTTGAATTCAGTATTGAATACAGTGCATTCAAGAAATCTAGACATTATTTATATCACAAGTAACCAAATTGCTCAATGATTAATCAATGATTAATTGAATTAATAATGGTAATACAATCACACTTTTTGGTGGTATATTGAAAGACATTGATTTATGCAAATCCTTTTTATTTCATTACAAATTAGATTAACCAAATTTTCAACAAATAATTTTTTAATACAAATAGAAGAATTATTTGATATCATTTGTAAACCATTTGTTACCATTTCTCTTTTAATATGGTTTAACTAATAATCATGTAGATGCAGGAAATTGGTTGTTCAAAGTGATATTTACGTAAGAATTATTGTCACACATGTAAATTGGGATGCACTGTATGTTATTTCCAAATCATGCAATATTTATTGTTTTCTTCCACAGTTATGATTTATTTCTGTCAAGTTGTTTGTTGGACAAGACATCTTTATATTCTTTGTGTATGGCTTATGTATTTTTGAAATTACAATAAAATGATTGTTCAATCTTAATGAAAACAATTCCTTTCAATATGATTTGTGTACATTATTTGATATTGATGACATTTAACATTTTCGTAGAGGAATGGAGACTCTGTGAGCTTTCTTGTTATTTGAGGAATAAGAACAATGCCAGTCTTTGATACATTTATGTATGGAGACTTTTCTCTTAATGTGTTGTACATCATGTGAATAGAAGGTATTATCAAACCTGTACATATATATCATATTTGTTTTTAATGTTCTGTCCTTCTAAACAATCATGTAACAAAAATATTCCCACCTCAAATCTGCTGTCAATTTGTTATGGCACAATCATGATGCCTCAACAATGAACTTTTTTGTCTGAAAAAAAAATGAAATTATACAGTCTGTTTAGTTTATATAGGACAGGTTTGTGAAAGCATTAAATTAGATTTGATATTTATTAATTCAAAACTTGTAGAAAAATGAGAGGATGTGTAATTTTTAAAAAGCTGAGAGATAATAGATGTTGGCAATGATTGCATTGTCGTATCTTTCTTACAAATTTGTGGTCAATGTTGTTCATTGATGCAGCAGATCATTTAACGATTCCTGATTTTGTTTCATGATGTATTATCCGTTAAGATATGGCCATTATCAATAAAAGAATTTTATTTTGATACACTACCTTAAAATTGTTTTGTGACCACTGCATTGTGTTGTGTTAGGATAAGTAACGGAGACGTTTTGAGGGGGGATACTCCATTTACACACCCAGTTAGCAGGGAAAAGATATGGGAGGAAAGGAGGAGAGAGGGGGAAGGATAGGGGAGAAAGACAAAGGAAGGGGAAAGGAGAAGAAAGAAAAAGGAGAAGAGAGATTAAGTCAAAGAAAGGGCAGGGGAGACAGGGGATTTGGAAGGAGAAGGAAGAACAGAATGAGAGTGAAAGGGGACATTAATAAGATGGAGATAAGGGGATGGAAAGAAGTAAGACAGAATGAGGAAAATGAGAAGATGAGAAGATAGAGTAAGAGAAGAGAAGGGAGAGGGAAAGAGGAAAGGAGAAGATAGGAGAGATATAGAGTATGTAATGAGAGACAGAAAAGGAGAGAAGAAAAGAAGAAGACAAAAGAAGAGAAGGGAGAGGGAAGAGGGAAATGAAATGAGAATTACAGGGAAGAGTACACAATGAGAGAAAGGTTGAGGAATATATCAAAGAAAGGGAGAGGCTGAGAAAGAAATCAGGAATCAGAAACTGTACAAAGCAAAAGTAGAAATGGAAGAGGGCAAAGACATCAAGGGGGGGGGGGGGGGGAGGGGGTATGTGTTATGTTCAAAGTGAATGGAGTAAGAAAATGAATCGACCAGAGCAGTGTTTCACCAAATCGTTCTTAAAGTTACACACAACTTTAAGAAAGACTGGAGTACGTTAACGAGCGTTATACGCGTAAGATTCTTGATCATTCAGCACAAGAACTGGTACCAGTCTTGCGTAAAGTCGTTCTTAAAGTCTTTTGTAACTTGATGAAACACTGCCCAGCATTATAAAAAGGTAAATAGAGGATGAAGACAAACACGAGAGAAATTATGAGAGGAAATAACAATAGTACACATTTAAAAAAAAAATGTCCTTCCTTTCTATCGCTTTAATTGTAGAATACATAATAAATTTTCTACTTCTCTGTTCTTTTTAACTTATTTTTTCTTTTGGTTAATCATCTCTCTCATCCACCCCCTACCTCCAAACAAAGCTCAGCTCAAAGGACTTGTCTAAGCTTCTGTTCTCTCTATTAACCGTCTCCTGAAGATAAAAACCTACCCAATTTTTCATCTGCACTTTGCCTTTCCTAACCTTACAATGTCTTGTTCTCCCCTTCTCTCATCCCATACTCCATCACTTCTCTTTGCCTCATATTATTCTATCACTCCTTTTCAGTCTCCATCTTTTGTTCCAATCTTTCCAATGTAATTTCTTTTTTTCTTTCCTCTTCCCCTTCCTCCCTTTACTCCTTCTCTCTCTCTGTCCACCCATGTATCTCTATCTCTCTCTCCCTTAGAAATGCACATTAACTTGCTCGAGGTTTGAATCCTATCCAAGGCATTTATTTCCTTCAGCAAGAAATTCATCACCAATTTGCTTCATCCTACCACAAGTGAAATAAATGGGAACCTGGTATGATTTTCATTCTTAGGTAAACTTAGGACTCTCTCTTCAATTTCTATTGGTGACTGCCATATAAGGCTAATGCCAGGGTAATAATGACCAGGCCCTTTGAACCTAGATATTGTCGTTATTGTTAATATTATTACCCCGACTGGACACGATTCAACACGACTCTTTCTTTTAATAGTCAACATATAACTGAACCTGAACAAAGAGTCGTGGTGAGTTGTGTTCAACTATGTGAAATGTTGTAGGTTGTTCAAAATGTATTGAAATATTTGAAGTTTTTATTTATATTTGTATGGTGTTTTATTGATACATTCAAATAACATATCATATTCAACAGAATAATACAATATGTCTTTGACAAAAACTGATGCATTATTCGAATATATGTATACATATAGTTTCAATTCCACATATTCAATAAACAACGTTTCGAAATTCGTTACAACTAAAATACAAAGAATGGGTAAAAATATATTGAAAATATTTGAAGTTACAGATATTGACATCTAATGATCACGAAGCACAGATGAAACATCTTCACATCAATTTATATTATAAGTCATAACTTTATTGTGAAAAATAAAATATTTCTATCTAAAATCTAGATTTGAATACAAAAAGGCAAGATGTGTCTAATCAGATATGAATCCATTAGCAACTGGAGATTGTGTACAAAAGTTATATCACTCACTGGAAGATGTAGGGGGTGTTGTTCGAAAGTTGAAATTGATCACAAGTTGCAGTTGATCTGAATGTACCGATCTAAATCATTGTTTCATGTGCATCTTGTTAAACGCGCATGCTGTGCATGAATGAAAATACGTAACTACAATTTGCAACTGATTTGCAGTTGATTTGTAATCAATTGCAAATTTGTAGCAAGACCCCCGTAGTATTATTGATGTATACAATAAATGTTTATGGACAATATGAAATATTTTAGAGCATGTTCATAGTTTTCTTTGCAGAAATGTCATCTTTAGATCATATGGATCACGAAGTTACCAACTGATCACTATACCCCAACGAGAATGGATACAATACTAGGTTGAAAATGAATGGCTATTTTGAGAGGTTCAGTGAATAATAGGAACGGCAGTTTCGGGCAGTATAGGTCATAAAGGGTTGAGGCTAAGAAATCCTATTACCATCAAGCGGAATACCATCCAGTAAATGTGAATTGAAGAGTTCTTGAGTGATGAGTTTGACTTCTTTATGTCACATTGGGCTATATGTATGACCTGTAGGCTTATATCTGTGTAATACTCAATTGACACCTATTCATATGAGCTGGCTCCATACCTCCTATTGATCATTGATGGGTTTGGGCAATGCTCAGGTAATGCTCAGGCAATGTTCAGGTAATGTTCAGGCAATGTTCAGGTAATGCTCAGGCAATGTTCAGGTAATGCTCAGATAATGTTCAGGTAATGCTCTGGTAATGATCAAGTAATGTTCAGGTAATGCTCAAGTACTGCTCAGGTAATGCTCAGATGATATTCCGGTAAATCCCAGGTAATGCTCAGGTAATGCCCAGGTAACACTTGGGTAATACTTGTATTAAACCCAGGTAATCATCAGGTAAAGTTCAGGTAATGCTCAGGTAATGCCCAGGTAACACTTGGGTAATACTTGTATTAAACCCAGGTAATCATCAGGTAAAGTTCAGGTAATGCTCAGGTAATGTTTAAGTAATGCTCAGGTGACTCCATACTCCTCCGGATCACTGCTAGGTTTGGGTAATGCTCAGGTTAATACTCAAGTGATGTTCACTTTATGCTCATGGAATACTCATGTAATGCTCAAGTAATGCTCACGTGACACCAGTCTGCATGAGCTTGCTCCATATTTTCTCTGGATCACTACTGGGTTTAGGTAATTCTGATGCCAGCTTGCCAACATCACCGAGGGGATCCTACGTGAGAGGAGATATAAGATGACAATGACTAAAATAGCCTTTAATTGAGTTATCAGCATGTCTTTCCAAACTGTTTGCAATTATGGTGTATGTAAGCTTTGATAAAAAAAAATGGGAAAGATGGTCTAATTATAATAATAATATAGATTATTTCTATAGCGGTAATAACAATGAGTACCATAGCGCTTTACAATTTAACAGAACATAAATGAAAACAATTAAGATTACTGGGGGAAAAGATAAGTCTTATGATGCTTTTTTAATGTGGCAGTGTTTGAAATTGCCCATGTGACAGGAGGAGAAAATGTAAAATTATGTGTACAGAGTAAATGGCAATGGTGATGCATGCTAACTCAAAGGTAGCCATGGTATGGATTATGAAAACTTTGAAAACCTCATAACTCGTGTACAGATTATATAATCTTGCTCTGACTTTTGTGGATTGTTCAATGAATTCTACTTCATACACTTACGGAGCACTAATATTTGGGAACCATTATCCTAGAACTTTCAAATATTCTTACTGGAAGGTACCGTAAAAGAAAATTATAAAAAAGGTCTGTCATTTATCAACTTTTTTTTCAAGTAGAGCTTAAATTAAAACACCATTATATAAACATCATATGTCTACAGAAAAATGTATTTGTTTGTCTAACATCCATCAATAATGGGCAGGGCACTACAAACCCACTTGTCCGAATGCCCAGGGCAACAAAATTGAGCAATTGGGCAAGTAAATAAGATTGTCACTTGCTCAAAAAGGCATATAGAAATTGTGTTTGGGCCATTAATTTGAAAGGCCACTTGTGCTGTCGGGCAAGTGTTGCAAAAAATTCTTGTAGCACCCTGAATGGGGTGTGCTTGAATACTGTGAAAGAAATCACAGCATCTAAGCGGAATTCACACTCAAAACCTCTGGGTTACTCGACCAGCGTCGTAATCGTTAAACCCACAGAGAGCTCAAGCTATGTCTATCCAGATATATACAAACTCATGAGTTAAGTCAGCATTTAAACTTACAATATAGCCTTACTTACATGTGTAATGATATGCTGCCTATATCTCTCTTCTGTTAGCTGGTTGTAGACATGCCTGTGCTTTGATCGGATGAATTCTTGTTCAGTCACAGACTCCTTCATTTTTCTAGGAGAAGACAAAAGAATAACATACAGAATGGCTTCAAATAAGAATTTGTTCCTCATGAAAGCATATACTTCTGATACCCATTTAATTAGGATGCGCATTGTTACTTTTTTATTGAAAAACAAACAAATAGAAGTTAATCTAACCCTAAAACGGACAGGGGGTTGGAGTTGAATGAACCCCCTGCGATGTTTGGCATGATATCTGTAATGGAAACGGCATTGCAAAAACGTTTCATGACAATTTTCTGTCAAGAATCATTCAACTTTTGACGCCAAAATTTGTTGAGCCTAGACGTTGTTTGGAAACCACACCCACTTGAAAAAACTTACGTAAAACAAAAAATAATTGTGATTTTGTGTACCAAGTCAATGTAAATTGTGTTTTCGGTAAAAAATTCATAAACACGTTGACATTTTCAGGTTTATGGGATGTAATTCAATAATTTTAGCATAAATATGGTTAAAATGTTTCAGTAATAAATTTCAATGTAAAAAATAGGACATAGAATGTGATTTTAAGCACAAATTAAAATAATTAGATTTTTCACAATTTGAATGTGCAATGATGTAGTTTTTGTCCTATATTAGGGTTAACCAACCTGCAGTTGTCACATTGGTCAACCTCATGAATGGGTGCTTGAGATACCTGAAAGAAAACAGAAGTAAAGCTACAGAATCAATAATCTTCTTCTTCTTCAGATTACATCTGCCTCCTTCAGGGCTGAAGATGCTTGCAGACGGAAATGATTTGTGCAGAAAATCAGTATTCTGCCAGTCCAGTTATGTAAACATGACAGTCATTTCTCTCTTTATCACATATCTTATATCGCCATGATATTTCAAGCTCAAGAATTTTTTTAAATGTTTTTTTAGTTAGAAATGTTTTTTTAGTTAGGACAAGACAATGGAGGCTAACAATACAACAAAGATATTTGAAACTGGTGAATGGTTTAATCACTGTTAAAGCAATCAACCAATTTTATTTTCATGCCTACTGTTAATGCAGTGTTCGATTATATCCAAGAGTGACAGGAAGTTATCATCCGAGAATTCTGCACAGTTCAGCCATTTTATATATATTTTCCTCATTCATATATGTACTCTCTTTTAATCATTACACAACTTAAATTTCTTATACTATAAGTATCCTTGATAAACCTAGAGAAGAACTCAGTGAACCCCACAACGGAAGACCTGCTAAAGCAGTATCATTGTATTTCGTAAGATATGGTATGTTACTTAGCGAGTGTTAGAAAGTTGGAAATGATCGTTAGTTGCAAATGATCCAAACAAGCCAATCAAAATAATTGTTTTGTGTGCCTCTTGTTTAAAGTGCATATCATGTGCTTATGAAAATGTGCTTTACAACTTGCAACTGATTTACAGTTAATTTGCTATCAATTTTGTAGCAATATCCCATTCATCTGAAAATAAACTTATTGAGAGTGCTACACCATACAGATAGTAATGATTATCATTATAGTTGCTTATCTCCTGAGCTTTGGAAAATTGAATATATGAATGACTAATAATTTTTCCATTTTTTTAAATCGCAAAATATCTTGCTCTTACCTCTTTCATTCTATGTAATAAGTTCTGGATCCTAAGTCTCTCAATGACACCACTTGGCATCGAAGAAGAACTTTCTCTGCTCTGGTTGGTCCTTTTGGATCTCTTTGTTTCCTTCTTCTTATCCTTTCTCCTCTTTGGATAAAGTGCTGTAAAAATGATAATGATAATTTGAGGCTGAATTTGCAACAGACAAGAATGCGAGTCACATATAAAAAAAAAAAAAAAGTAAATTGAAAATAAAATGAACCAAGTTGAGGTTTGGAAGCACTTCACTCACGAGTGCTCGACAAACAGAAGCTAAGCAATGACACACACGAAAATAGCAAACAGCAACAAAATCCATGGTATTTTAATCCAATGGCATTCAGGCCTCGAGTTAGACTAAGGCACCCAAAGGCAATGACAATGGGTTCTCTCTTGCTTGCCATAGCGCCTACTTTGGATTTTCTATAATTCTCTTTTGTCTGGCCTTGGTAGAGAAGCGCCCTGCATTAAAATGGCCTTGGTTATGGTGGCCTGGTGGAATCCTATTTTGATCCCTGGCCATTCAAAAAGTAAAGTAGCTTGTTGCTTTGGTGTTCCCACTGACATCCCCCCAATAAATTATGAATAAAAAATTCTTTTCAGATTGAAATTTGAGAATATGGAGAGCCATTGAGAGTAAAATTTTGGACAAAATAATTTTGATGAAAGAGCTTAAATACTCCCTTTAAAATGTTGCTATCTCTGCAACATTGGAAGGTTGTTATGAATTTCACATGCTGATCATCAGTGATTTTACGTGCTATGGGTAATTTTGTAAATATCTATTATTTGTGGTACAAATTTTCCAAGTTACCTATCTAGGCATGCCATAATATCCAAAACTGTCCAAGAAATAGTGTTTATTCTGAAACAGACGTTCCATTTTTCATTTATTCATTCAATGATGAATAAGATTTGTTATCATAGCAAAAACAAGATCAATGATCTTGCTCAATATACCTTCATTTTGTCTTTGTCGTAGTGAAGCAAGTTGTTTCTCAGCAAACTTGATTTCAGGTTCAGATTCCCTATGCTCCTTGTGTTCTGCCACAGGTATCTCCAGCGGTCCTCTCTCAAGTACTTTCATCTTGGTTTGAAGGAAATGTCTCTCAGCATCTTCCTCAGTTTCATATTCCTCTTCCTGTGCCATATAATTTCAAATATAATCATAAATCTTAATTTGCTGTTCACTTGCATGACTAAATGAATTTCATTATGCCCGCTAAATTATCTTTCTTTTGCAAATTTTTTAGCTGGCACCAGCTAACCAGCTAACAACATTCATAATTTTTCATCATTGAGAGATCAAGATGCAAAAGCTCATTAACAAAAATAATTCAATAAGTACCTCCAGCACTATATGAATTGGTGATACACGATATCACATTTTCTGGTATTTGCTAATCGGCAGCATTGGCATTGCCGATATGGGGATATTTTGTGTTCTGTTGAAAAACAGTTGACTGATGTTAACTTGCTGCCTAGTAATTATTTGTCCATCATCATCACAGTATACTGTGCTTCACATTAGAATAGTTTCATGATAATTTATTGCATTAACATTTCTGAAAAATGCTAAAAAGGAAGTATCAACAATATCTTTCTATATATTGTTTGAAGGTGACATATTGAATAATGACACAAATACGTTATTCAATATCATTAGAATTTTAATATCCTGATATTTCGATGTATTGCCATATTGTGCAGCTCTCCTATGAATTGCATGTTTTCCTTCTATCACAAGTATTTAGCATAACCATTATGTCTCCATTTATAGCAGGCAACAAAAATAGGCAAAAAACATGAATAGAAAAGAGCTGCACAGAACGGATGATATAAAGATGCATCTTACCGCATAGCTTTGATTGAGTGATGTACCATCATCTGATTCAAACTCAGCACTGTACAGGGAGGAGGTGTGATCTGATCGCTCACTGCGAGATGTAGCTGTGTAGAATGTATCTGATTGGTATCTGGAATCTGTAGGAATAACAAGGTATCCCATGAATCATCTCTCATTGAGGAAAAGTAAAATTGTCAGTATTGATAAAAAATTCTCGTGAGGATGATGAGAACATTCTCATAGAAAAATTTACAGTGTGTCCTTTTCAGGACTGCTCAAATGTACCATGAAGGCTTCGACTTGTACTCACTAATACAATAAAGTTATCTACGGAATTGAATTATCATTTACTGATCGATCCTACAGGCAATCTAATTAATAAAAAAATGTGGAGAAAAAAACTTGCAAGGAAACATAAAGAAAGATGTCACTGATAATCTCTGAAAGTTAAAGAATAATAGCCAGCTCAATTTTGTGTCTTGCAATGTGTACACCTTCTTGTTTCCTGAAGATTGATATAGGTGTCATAAAACTTGTTAATATAAGTCATCTATCCACAGAAGTCACTTTTATGTTTCTCTTCAGTGGTCTCCATAGGCAATTCTGAAAAAAGTTACTTACCAAAAGAAGATTTAGCTGTTGAGTAGCGACTTTCATAGTCAGTGCTCGATGCTGCTTTTCCCGAAGAGTATGAACCTTGGCCGAATATACGTGATGGGATGTCAGATAAGTCAGATGATGATGATGCGATGATAGTCTTGATCTCATCATCGGTTTCCAAGCTACTGTCTGCTGTATGAAATGATGTCCTCGTACTGCTGCTACTGCTGTCTCTACCCCCTCCACCTCTGGAATGGAACATGATCTGTATGGCAAAGAGTGAAAGACATTAAAAGTCAATTATTCCACCTAAATTCTAAACTTTGATTTTGATGATGATGATATGACGGTCTTGATCTCATCATCGGTTTCCAAGGAAATTAATTGTGCTTCTGGAAGGCTGCCTGTCATCACGACGGGCTAATCGTGCTATCTGTCTCTGTCATCATGGTCATCCGTTCGTATCGCTGTGAGTGTGTAGATTTCATGTGCAAGTCGATGAGAGTGGCTATCTTTCTCCAGCAATGACGAAACAGGGCACATAATGTCATCAAGACACTCCTGGGCATTATCATGAAATACTTTTAGGCTACCCCTCCATAAACTTGCATTCATTTCGTCACGGGCGGTGGAGTCATTGTAGCTACGGATAACTCACTGGAATATTTGTTTTTTTAATTTTGACATTGTCACTACTCCAGATAAGTTTTTCTGGTGCTACACGGGTGATATAGCATCAACTCCATGCTCTCTGGAGTGTCTCGATGATATTATGTTATTTTTCCCAATGCCTACACCAGGGATTGGTGTTGAAGAATGGGGAAATTGCATGTTAATCGTCAACACCACAAAGAAGAATGTCTATGGCAAGGAAATCTTGATGACACTTTTTTTCACACATATCTTGTAGCCATAAATTAAAACTTGTTTCATTTGAATCTCCAGGGGGCCCAACAAATTGTCGGTACATAATTTTTTCCAAAAGCTTTTAGAAAAAATTCTAACCGGAAGTTTAAAAAAAGTGCCTGTGTTATAAGGTAGGCATGCTATTTTTTCTACACAACTTCTTTGTGAACGCCGACCTCGATCCTCGGTTCAGCAGACGAAATTCAACACCAGTAATCAACATGAACGACCGGAAATATGTCAGAATCTTGCGAGGTCAACCCCAACACCGACAGACTTCGAGTTTGGTGTTGAAGCTGGTGTTGGTTTTGCCGCAACACCAACACCAGCGTTCAACACCGTTATGACCGACTAGGCCTACTTGAAGTCACCTAGTATTGAATCTCCACCTGCACACAAACGAGACGCACGCGGGACTAGAGTAGAGTACCGTACAAGGACCGGTTTCCGGCCATCCTGGTATAATCGGCCACTAAGCCTCATGCAGTTTGTCTATGGCGCGCACATGGCGCGCACTTAGGTTAAATGCGCGCCCAAATAAGAGCACGTACGCTTCAACACAATCCCTATGGAGGCTCAATTCACCAGGCAGGCGGCCGAAAACACCCGCCCCATGTCGCTTGGCGATCGCTGATTGCTGCGCGAATATACGGGCGCCATTCATTAAGTTATGCACATCAATTAAAAGCCCAGAATTTCGGCTAAATTATGATCTAAAAATAAACTTGAAATGCTGGATCTTGTGACTTGTGGAAGAGCAAAACTGCTTAAGCGGCCGGAAACCGGTGGTCATACGGTAGACAGGTGGCTTATTTAATGAGATGGCCCACTCCTTTAACATAACAACCATGGCAGTATCAAAAATATGAAAGTAAACATGTTATGAATCTACACGAAATTTCATGTGGATAGTTGACAACAATTACAAGTGAAGCCTGCACCCGTACCCGAATAACGCCCGCGCCCGCAGGTTTCACAAGCGTCTCACGCCCGCGCTCCGGCGATGTCTGTCACCGTAGTGTCAGTGACCGACCGTATGTCAGCGACTGCACTTCTTTTGACATATCCGATCAACAAGTCACATATACATAAGTACATATCAAGTTATTTAGGGATAATTTATGACATTAGTATGAAATCATGTTTTGAGAGATCTGGAAAGGAATATAGTAATTTACAGATGGTTACCTACCCCAACAAATAAATAGTGTTCCAGAACAAGCTTGATTTTGTCTGCAGTCGAACTTCGCGCGAATGTGTTTGCTGTCCTCTTAGCTTTGTTTTAGCCCGCAGCCAGGCGCTAGGCCAGATGGAGTAGATAGTCCACAGATTGTAAAGCAACAACAGGAAAGAAAGAAAGTAAGTAAGAGAGATAGAAAGAAAGAAGGTCAGAAATAGAAGACAAAATAATATAGAAGGTCATCACCTGAAAATTTGTGACTCCTCTCCTCCACGCAGTTTTTTTAAAGGGAGGTGACAGGCCTCCTTTAGCCTCCACCACAATGAGATCGCACCCCCCCCCCCCAAAAAAAAAAACCACCCAGCAATACATGATGGCCTCTCAACTTTTTACTTAACAATACCACTAATGTCTGATCGAGAACTACATCAACTCTCAGGCCAACATACATAATAATCCAATTGCAGTATATTCTGTCAAAGCCCCAATTAAGAAATAGAATAGATTGTTTGGATTTATTAGACGTGCATCATTAACCGATGCCCCTCAAACTCCAACTCATATCCCCTTCTCATCTTCTTGCTTTTTTCTTTTTCATCAATTTTTATTTTATTTGTATTCTAAAAAATTGAGGGATGTCACAAATGTTTGAATAAACAGTTTGGAATTAATTGTTTATATCATATGCATCATTTCTTGTGAACAATCTTATTTTTGCAATAGGCTCTAGCAAAATATTTTGTATTTATGTTTTGAAATATCTCAATGGGTTTACTCTAAGCTGTAGATGATGAAAAAAAAAAATCAAACTAAACACGATATATAATATATTTCTGTAAAATTAAGTTGAACGCCATTTCAATACTCCTTTGTAAATGCTATTGAAATCAGAACCGACTTGTGATTGTTATGTATGCACAGTTCAATACACGGCGTACTGATCTGCTGTCCCATGACCCACTTTATTGAGTGTTTGAGTTTCCTCTGAACTGTCATAATTATGGTAGCTCTTTCAAATAAATTCATCTTCCTAAATCATGCCTTATCCCCATTTCGCTTTCATCCATCCATCGTTCATTTCTCATCCCTTACACTCTCTTTCCTTTTATTTTTGATTTCACTCTCTCTCCCATAACCATACTAGGATACTTCATTTGACATTGTGTACGTGTTCAAGCACGATGTAACTATGTAAAGCCGTCTTTCCAATAGATTCATTTTTCTACATATGATGCCTTATCCCCGTTTTTATTTCATTCATCCATAGTTCTTAATTTATCATCTTTTACACTCTCTTTCATTTCACTTTCTCTCCCATAAGCATCCCATGATACCAGTACACATTGGGACACGTGTTCAGGCACGAGTTATGCAAAGCCGTCTTATGAAGTAAATTGTCAACCTCTCTTTCTGCTTTGGACGCTCCCGGAGGACGTTTCACAAAGGTTGTGGCAACGACAAGCAGTCTCTTTGGTAGTTGCCAAAGCAACAGTGCTTTTCATCCAATCAAAATCGATGAATTCATAGGATTTAATCTGCACTGACCAAAAGGCAATAGCCGTTGCGACAAACTTCATGAAACACTCTCCTAAGTTAAAAACTCCTGTGCCTTCCCTTTCACAATCCAACTTCACCCTCTCTCTCTCCTCATTCCCTCTTCCAATCTCACTCGCTCTCCCATGTTGTCTCCTGATCTAACATATAAGAATACAAATCACAAGACCAATCACAAAAATAAGATTATTTTGTACAATTTGTGATTTTTTTTATTTTGTCAGGTGTATCAGTTTAACACAAAATATCGGCACAATACATTTCAGCACACGGATCCATAATGGGTTTCAGGGGTAAGATAATGTAGTCAAAATGTATAAAAACATTTACAGAAGTTATACCATTTACATTTGCACGCATTGCATCACGACTACCGAGGAGTAATTGGGTTATATCAAATATGAAGGTTAATTACAAAGGTTACATTCCGAGCGAAACAAAGAAGACTCACATTTGGAATGTAAAATCAGAACTATTTTAAAGATCTCAACATATTTAGGAAGTTTCTAAACATATGATTATTAATAATTTATCATGCATGTACCATGTGATGGATCTATTTCAATATTTTTGTTGGATGTTTCTAAAATTATCAAGACGTAACCAGAAATGCAAGCTATTTCTTTTATGTTTTATACTTCTTTTTGGCAATATCATAAGTTTTCATTAAATAATAATTTTCACAGTGCATGAAGTCAACTGGAATGATGTTTTTTCTTTATAATAATATAATACACTCCCTGCTTTGGGTATATAAATATGATTACAGTAAATGGAATTCATCATTTCTTGATTAAATACTTGTTAATATATATATTTTCTCTCATTTTTTTTTTATTATTAAGGACAAGTCACTGTGCCTGTAGAAACAATAAGTCATTTACATTGCATTCATCAAATGCATAAAAATGTGTCACCAACAAAATAAAAATTTTGATTCCATAAATTATACGAAGAATAAAGCAATCTCTCCATGTACAATACATAAATGCTACGAGTGAATATTCTGACATTATATGCCATTTACAATAAAATACATATATCAACACCATCATGACATAAATTAGTCATCTTTCTGGTAGACATGTACATTATAGAGATAGACTAGAGAGCAAGGTGCTACAGAAAATGAACCTACAATTTTATTCTTGCAACCCAGAACAATTCCTGAATATTTTAAAATTTGGCCAACAGAAGTACACAAAAGATTTTGCAATTATCTGGGTGTTTTTGACATATTCAAAATGACTAATTTCACAGATAAAATGCAGTTCTTAGGCATTTTGAATAGAGCAATAAGACCCATCATTGTTTAATATGGGTCAAATACATCACAAAATATAACTCTATTTCCATTTAAATTTTTGACCTTACATGGCGGTAATGAATTGTTTTAATGTATAAAATCAGTAACAATGAGAAACATTGATACATTGATATTGTAATTTGGCAGCCACACATATTTTTATCCAAAAACCCTTTCAAATGGCCAACATAAGGCAATGTGTTGAGGTATAGGAAACATATCAATATGCAGCACCTGCTTCCAAGAAATATAATTTAACACAAAATACATTAGACATACTACATGTACGCATCAAGTATTTACAGCACATAGTTATGTATTGTTTTGGCTAGTTTGGGTGTTCAACGTTACAAAAAATGGTGACAAGAAAGAGGCTTCTACCAGTATTATTCTCTCTTTTTTGTTGGAAAAATAATAAAATTGTTAAAATTTCGATTTTGAATTAGAACTTGTTTGGGGTATATCAGTTTAGATAACATACAGTAAAGGGTGTTTTTATACACCATGCATCAGTAGACGTTTAATATAGAATACACAGGTATACCTCTTCGGAGTTTGGAACACATTTCCAGAATATTACAAAACAGATTATTTCAGAAATGCTACTTTTTCAGATTTTACTTTACTGCATTCGGTAACTTTCAAAATATAATTAAGAAAAACATGATTGTCCAATAGACTAATAAACACCGACAGCTTGCTTTTCATATCCTAATCATAAAATGCAACATAAGACTCTTTGGTTTTTCAAGAATTACTACAGACAAGGGAAAGGGAAAAGAACATACAAGTCGACCGAGAATTCATACAAATTGATTAGGAAAAGGAAAAGGATAAGCTAAATTGGTCAGGAGAAGCAATATGCATATATTACCAAATCTGTGTACCATTATATCAGCTGCTATACCTTTAGAATTAAATAACATGGGGTATCACACCCTGTAAGAATAGGTAGATTAGATTACTGAGTTTAAGGAAACACAAGTAGGAATATAAAGGTATAAAGGGAGTATTGCAAGTACCAACGATGAATACATAAATAACAACGAAAAAATAAAACAATTTGGTTAAATCCTTGATCAAATTTGTCACATTGATCAAAGCTGGCACCATCAAATCTTTTAGATGCAATATCATCCATTCAGGGGTGAATATAAGTCAATAGCAATTGCCATGAATATAGAATAATCATCAAAAAACATTACAACATAAAATGAAATTTTGTCATGCCAACTATTTTGCATTGAGATGTTCTTGAAAATTTTTCATGAAGCTAACAATTTTGGACTGAAACATAAATGGATCCACATAACCAATGTCCAGAAAAAAAAAAAATCATCTTTCTCAATATGAAATGTTAGAAATTTTCAGTCTACATAGTAGCTCTCAAATCCTATCCCTAACCAGGTTCTGATACACACAGAAACAAACAATCTTACTCCACAAACCACAAGTCAACGAGAGGTATTACAAAACAGAGAAACACGATACAGTTTTTGTACAATATTTACAAGTCTGCTCATTTCTCAATTATTTTACCAGACTGACATGTTGCGAGTCTACTCTAATACGATTCCTTTCTCCTACAGATTCCATTTTCAAATATAGGCACACAGTATTTTTTACCATCCATTTTTCAAAAGTGGTAGAAGTGCATTTCCTTTTGATTCATTGTTACAATATACCCTAAATCTACATATACTACTGGCAGTGTTGTGGCTAGCAAGCTACGGGACCCGTACATAATCTTACAAAACTTTATTCTCTTTATTTTTTTGTTTCTCATATAAATTTCTGAGCAAAAATTCAATTAATGGGACAATTTCAGACTGGCATCATTTTTGACAAAGCCACAATTTGTATCAATCCAGAAAGCACATTAATAAACAATGTATGATAAAAACATTAAAGTTTGTCAACAGGAGTTGAAGAAGCAATATATCTTTTGTCCATACAGGAACTTAAACAGCCAGAACTACTTTCAGACTGAAATCTGGGTTCCTCCCATTGCATACCTCCCATCGAGGTAGTGTGAAACTTTGCCAAAACCCCACGAGGGGTAGACATCAGAGCGCAGGGGGAGATGCCCCAGAATCGAACGACGGTGAACGTGTATGAAGCAAGAGGGGGAAGGGAAATGAGGGGTTTATGCCTCATTTCCCCCCGCTTGGAAGTGGGATCTTCCTGCCAGTGATAGTGCCGAGAGGAAGTCTGCCATGAATGACTGTCTGACTCCAATGGAAAATTACAGGCAGTCGCCAGCCAACCGACTCAAGCCAGCGCCAGTTGTGCCCAGGCACTAATCCAAATGCAGTGTGTCATACGTTTCGGAGCATGACTTTTCAAAAATAGGAGAAGAAATAATGTATTCTTTTACACAAACCAATGCCCTCTCTTGTAAAAATCAAGTGGGAAAATGCCTCGGGTAATAATGATGGATGGGGAAAGTGTCAGAAAGGTTAACAAAAAGCAAGAATCACCAAATTACACAGAACAAAGTGGGTTGGTTAACTTTCTGGCAATTCAAGAACATGTTTTTGTAATCAAATTATAAATAGAGCAAAACATTTCATGGAAAAGTTAACTTCATGGGGGCCAATTTTTAAGGGTTGCGCACGTGAGAGGAATGACTACAAATGAGTATGCAATATATCCCCCTTGCACAGCTGAGCTGACTGGCGAAGGCGCAAGCAGCTTTGACACATCGAGCAGCCACGGTGTGTGTTCTGTCAGACAGAATAACCCCCATCTGTCAATGAAACACCAACACATGCCCCCTCAAGTTCACCACCATCCGTTTGAATCACCGACATCCAACCGAAAGTTTTCTGTCAGGGGGACGAGCAATGAACTCTGGGAAGGTCATGGAGGCTTGCCCATCGGCCCAGTCATCAGACTGCATGAAATAGAGACGAAGAGAGAGAGAGGAGGGGGTGATTTTGTACCCCTTGTTTGCTTCAATGAGTGATTAACCGTGCCTCTTTCAAGTACATGAGCAGCCAGCTGGGGTACAGCAAGGGTAAAGCATCCTAACCGCAAACTTTCATGGCACAGAAACCAGACGCCTGCTCTAAAAGCAAAATGAAACCTAGAAAATCTCAATTGTTTGAATCTTTTGAATGCTGTAAGATTATGGCAAACCAATGCACTGACCCCGCAAAATTTGCACTCTATAGAATTGGCTACACTTTACATGTATGTCCATGTAATGTTAATTCTGATTTTTTCCGCTAGATTTATATATTAATTTTTGCATAACAAAAGACTGTAAAGGACTGTAACCTCTTAAATATTGACATAGGTTTCTAAACCTGGGAATCGCTTCATTTTTTTAAAAACAGAAACCAAAAAGAATGTTTTTGTTCCAACTAACCAAAACTGGTTCCCCATACACGTGTACGAAGGCTGTAATGATTGAATCTAGGCGCCTGTCTCTAAAGTTCTTGGCTGGTTATCAAAATCTCCCTGGCTAATTTGGCTGGTTGAGGTTATCAGCTGTCAAACCCAACACGCGGCCATCAAAGGTTGGCCTTAACCTATTAAAACTTATCTAGTCGGTCAGGATATCCCAAACTCGTTGGAGTGAAAGTAAATACTTCTGTCATCTGTTTCCTCAAGAGGAGATAACTAGGTGCCTTGGGATTATAATAAAAAGTTAATCTCGCTAATACTAGGTCTCCAAAGTGCATGTTAAGTGTTCTTTCCATGGATTCACTCTCTTTGGGTATTTTTCTAGGGAATAAAAAAAATCTTAATGCTTGAACTACATCAACAAAATAATAACTTTGCATTGGAGGAAAAATTTGGCACAACATAACGAAATATAGAAAAGTATAAATTCATTCAATGCTAGCAAGTGTTTCGGGGGAAATAATGATGCTTACGATATCATCTTCCAGTAGTACAGGCATAATAAACGTTGCACCGGGTGATGCTTCTTCAAGTTCATAAGTTTACGAGAAGAACATATGACCCATGTCATGAATATCCTATTATATGAATGAGGATCTTATCTGATAAGACCTTGAGTTCCGTTGAAAGCAGATGGTAGCGAGCAAGGAGGATGCCCCAGGTTGGGTATTCCCCTCCGCCATGTGGTCTATCAGTTAAGCTAAGAGGAAACAGATACCAGCACGATCTGCTTCCTAACGGATGCAACACTTCCTCTTACTTCCTGCCTTGGTGAGATATCCTATCCCAGCAAAGCCAACTTAACAGCGCCAACCTTCTCTACATTTACAACTGGGTATCAGCTTAAACTAAGTCTACAAATGAGATGTTTATATAACATTTGGTACACATCACACTATCACATATTCCTATATCGTTAGGAGATTCCTTCATTTCAAATGTGATGGTCTGGTAACTTTCAGGCAAAAAGCCACCAGAATAATAGTTTTCAGGCCTGTTTGTCTGTACATTACTCTACAAGTAACTATATATATGCATACTCTTGGTTTCGATATGGAGTGCGATAAAAGCTACTGAATAAATATATGTCAGTGACAAAATAATCAAGGTATTTCCTAGTATTGTACAGTTCTTTAATATGGTACAGAAGCATATATATACAGCCGACCTCATGATACGATAATGCTTGGTCTGGCAGTGAGCTTGTCGAGCGGGTGTACAAGTTCGATTTTGATACCCCTTCCCTTTGTGTACTCAGACACTTTCCTCTCCTCTAAACTCTCAGGCTTGTACCTCGATTCGGTTTCGCGGATGACGGACCTCTCATCCGCTCTTCGCAGGATGTCGTCACACTCGTCACGCCCCTTCCTCGCCTCGTCGTCAGGAGTTGGGGTGTGGGAGGGGGTCTGGACGGGGGTGTTTCCGGGCGTCGGTCTCTCGCCCTCTAGGTGCCTAATAGCCTGGAAGATGGTCTCCAGGTTCTGCCGCGACGTTGACGTCGTCGGTGTCATGATGGGGGCAGGAGTGGTGATGGGGGCGGGGGTTGTCATGGTAACGAAGGGGTATTGCATCATCCTAGCCCTCTGGTCGTGGAGGCGGAGCTGCTGTTGCTGCTGGTGAAGGAGGTCAGCTTCTTCCTGCCTTCGGAGCTCCTCTGCATGCTTCACCGATACAGGCACTTCTTCTGGTTTCACCTGGAGTAGGAATACAACAATATTTCATCAATTACCCACAGAATTCTGTTTATTCATAAGATATATTTCAGTACAGTAGTCTTAATACTGTTTCTATGGAAGTCCCACAAACTTCTTTCATGTAGCATCTTCTTACAATGCATTCCGTCAAATCTTTACAATGCTAAATATCAAGACCGGAATACTTACCATAAATAATGCAATGTTGAAACAAGGAAGCTTGGGCATATATAGGAAACAATAAGAGAATACAGAAGGCATACAAATGACATTTCATATACACCACAAAAATAAATTATCACTTTAACCGTGATCTTGGAGAGCTTATTGGCTAACATTCATCATGAACTTCCTGCCACAACATGTCAATTCCAAGAACACGCTCGTGATATTCAAAACCACAGAAGCCGGAAATCACAAATCTATCAGCCACTTGCTGTTGACTGAAGATAAGTTGTGCATAATTCTCTCACACAGCTTGTTATTGCAACACTTCCAGCAATAAAAAGAGTAAAGGTGATATCATGGTATTATGGCATCATGGTAACATACAAGCAAAGTTTGGAAACAAGATATGCTTAGGAGAGCATAATTCCAACTTACACTCTAATAGGGTGTTGTTCAAAAGTTGCAATTGATCCCAAGTTGCAGTTGATCGGAACGTGCCAATCAAACTCATTGTTTCATGCCGTCTTGTTAAATGTGCATACCGTGCGCGAAAAAAATGCACGTTACAATTTGCAAAGTTGTGGTTGATTTGCAGTTGATTTTGAGCAACGCCCCCTAAGAAAGGCAAGAATGCAGCTTCAATTACCATCCTGAATACTATAAAAGCAGGCATTTTATCCTTGCAACTGATTTACAATAGATTACAATTGATCACATTTTCTGCTTATAACTCCTTAAAGAGGTGTTGCAAGAAAGTTGTTATTGATTCCGAATGAACAGCAAATTAATTGCAGTTCTAATGGCGCACGGTCTGTGTTCCTCTTTTCTAACAAGATGAACGTGAAACAATTATTTTGATCAGGGCCTGCTGATCAACTGCAAAATGATCACAGCTTTCTAGCAACACCCCCTCAATGGTTAAACTCATATTATGAGATAAAAGCATACCTTCTTCGATATCTCATTGAGTTTCTCTGGGTAAAGTTGAGATTCCAGTGACCTATTCCTCTCCTCTACCACCATACGGTAGTGCCTCTCTCTATCAAGCTTAGCTCTCAGGTCCATTATCTCTCTATGGTTATCTTCCAACACCTATACGAAGAAAATGAAAATGATTAATCAGTAAGTAACCCAATGGAATAAACATGCAGTCCATGGGAAACATCTCGTCAACTAGGTAAACTTCCATAATCCCATTTTACTTGTAAATATAAAAATTTGTATCTTACAGGTAGGAAGGGTTCAATATCTTGACCTTACATCTGTGAAGTCAGTAACCGCACAGCTGGTGCACGGTGTGTGTGTTTGCAATATGAATAAACTTTGGCAATGGAAATATCTGTTCCCATATTCAGGGGATTATGATTAATTCCCTATTCCATCCCAAACAGTGCTAAAGTATCAAATATTTGTAGAACAAATAAGTGGTCAATATTGGCAAACACTGCTGTGATAAGCAAATGTATTGTATTAACACTGTCCGTGTATTTCCTGGTTAAGACTCTTGCATCTCAACTTCAAATAAAGTTTTAAATATTTCTCTGGTACTTTGATGATTATGGTAGTGTATACATGTACCAGCAGAGGCACTACAACTCACATCCATAAAAATCCTATGATTTTACTATAATAATCCAATTTTCAGAAAAAAATCTTTTCTTGGCTTCTGTGCGCTTTCTAACGTGGTAGCTAAGGACTTATAATATCCTAGAAGTTTATTTTCACTGAAAAAAATGTTACTAAAAACGATAAATCCTGCTAAATGACAGCTCTGTAAAAGGCCTTTTATCATGTCAGACAGAAAGAAGAGAAAGATTAATTGATTGCTTTAAGTTTAACAACACTACCAACACACTGTTTCATATACATATAAGTGTCATGCTTGTAGTAAGGATTAATGAGTTTGAACACTTATTACACTTTTTCGGGAGTTAAAGAGAAGCTGGTAAATATGGAGAAAGGAACAGGTAGTATAAAACAGACTGTGAAAAAAAGTTACAAATTAAAATTGATGTTCAGAGAGCTCGGTCTGGAGGAGACCAGGATCCGTGTGAGTGTGTGAGTGAGAGGTGCGGAGTATATGATTGGTGTCATCTGGAGTTCAGGTGACTATTTCTTAGTGTCTTTGTTGTGACAGGCTTTCCTGTTTGCTCTTATCAGTCCCGGGGTTCCCTTCTTGTCACAACCGATCAGGTTCTCACACATCTTCCCTTCTGCCCAATATCACAATTTGCATGCTCATTCTACCAAAAGTTCACAGGGCCAATTTTTTATTTTCTCACAGGTATATCATGTATCACATCATACAGTCTGAATCATTTCACCTACTTCTGATATGAACATCAATATCCGTTCAGGTTGCACGATATTACCATACACAGTATATCTAAATATGGCCCTAATGGAAATGCTAATGAATATTCAATAAGCACATTTTTTTCGTCATTTTTCGATATATTGCTTTCAAATACATGTAATAATGAAAAATATACTTGATTTTTCCCTTTCTTGGGGGCATGTTTCAAAATAAGAACAATTCGAAACCGTCATAAAATATCACCTTCAGTGGGCAAGACATAGGAAATACTTCTGTGAAGCATGAACTACGCTGAAAACGCCATTTTAAGGAGCACTATTTATCCATACATCAATAATACAAAGAACATGAAACTTGAAATCAATAAAGATTAAAAAGTTTATCAGAGCTGCAATTATTAAAAGAAGGTATCCAAGAGCACCTTTGCTTAAAAATGCTAAAAAAATTGTGCCCCTTCTTCGAAATTTTTGCTCATTCTCCTGTAGTGATGTGGTTTGAGCAAAAACTTTACAATTTGAACAAAAGGGAACACTTATTGCAAACATAAAGGGAAAAAAATTGTTAACACAAACCTTCTTGGAATCGATGGGGACTGATGCTGTGCTGCGGGTATCATCAAAGGACTCTGGGCTTCCGATACCTTCATCCATCATACTATCATACCGCTTCCTCTTTTTTGGAGGTATCGGTGACTCTGGCTCGCTGTCGGCGCAGCCGTTGCTCTCATATTTGACGAGGACTCGCTTGAGATTGAGGACCTGGCTCATGAGGTGGGTCTTCTCCTGCTCTAGGCGACAGATGTAGTCGGCAGTCTGCTGCAAGATGGCCGCCTGTCAAGTGAATAAAGACTGGTGAATTTTTTGTATGTGAAAACACAATGTTTATCAATTGAAATGATGCCTCTTCTTATCTTTTGCATTGTAACTAAATAAGCAAAATCAATCGTCTGGCCAACAGTTCTTTTAACTCGACCATTCCGGATAAATGTAAGTCTACAAATCCAATCACTATTCTTTTCCTAAATTGGCAACACTAACACTTTCAACTATCGTTTTAGAAGATTCTAACTAGATACGCTGTCAAATAAAATCTTTGTTGCTTATAAGCTTGTTAAAAAGTAAAGATAAAATGCCAATTTACTTAAAAACAACGATTTGCAAATGTTAACTGTGTTGTTAAGTGAAGGATTTGACAATTTTGTGATCAATTTTATTTTTAAAAAATTCTGTCAAACTACATATGGTGACACAAAAGTGATGGTCCAAATATATTTTTTTTTACTCTCTTTCTGCTCATAACAATCTGGTATTTTCAGAGCCCTGGATCAAAAGTTATAGAACCAAAACACAATATGTGTTCAAACGTACTGAAGGCGTGAAACTATAAATGAGAGTGCATCATATACTCAAAGTGCCAACTCAAACGGTAGTATCCGTTCCAACATTCCATTCAGAGTGCAAAATTTGTACACATTGTAAATTGTGAAAAGCAAATTTGTAACACTAAACATAAAATAAGCATGACAAAATTCTGTGAATTCAACTTCATTTTTTTAACTTTTCAATCTGATTCTTCATATTTACCTTGCTCAGTTTCTCTCCTTCATTGTGAGGAAGAAGCAGTTTTAATGACTGGAATCCAGCATTGATGCTTTGCATTCGTCTTCGCTCATTGCTGTTAGCTATCTCTCTTCTGATACGCTTCTCTGCTTCCTTCGGAGCACCTGGTGGCGACGGACTGCAGAGTGAGAGAGAGAGAGAGAGAGAGAGAGAGAGAGAGAAAGAAAAACAAATTAAATATGAATACATCTTTTTAACACAAGCAAGTATGATTTTTCGGGTAACAAATAGAATGGCTTTGTACAGATACTAACAATGTCCATACATTGTAATTCCTTATTTTCAAATTTGTACATGTATCCTTCCCTTGCCCCATACTTGATCACATGTTACATAAGAAATTAAAGCTTTCAAAGAAGAGGAAGGAAAAAAAAGAAAGACCCCCCCCCCCCCGAAAAAAAATATGAATAATAATATAATATAAATACATTTGTAACAGATGAGGGGGAAAAAAGAACAGAACAAAATATGCCTCACATATTTATTCACAACATTCATATTCACACATTTTTCAGAAAATCCACACATGTAGTAACACATTTATTTAGCACATTACACGTCAGCAAATCCAAAAGTGCTTCTCACATCTTGAATGAAAATGAAAGTTAAAAAAAGATACAGTGGCCTAAATACCAAACATTCTTTTCCTTTGTCCTCCTCATGACAACGCAATCCTCAAAGAAGTTCGAACAGTTAAAGAGCTTATTGAGGTGCATGCTTTAATACGTATGAATAAAGATAGTCAAAAGGATTATCCCCAACCACCACTCACATGCCATTACATATCAGACCATGCTAGAGAAATTTTTTGTGGAAACCTGATGTTTAAATACACATTTAAAAACAAATAAATAAATCATCAAGTCAAGAACCATCCCCCCCCCAAAAAAAAACCCTTTTATATTCACTTTCTGTTTATATTCATTCATTTTTTCTTGAGGGGATTAACATGTTTACATGGAAACAAGATTCAAAATCATTGAACTGTAAGGATTGGATAGCATTACTGAAAGTCCACTAGTATGACACTGGAAAGTATGGCCAAGTGGCAAACATTCTAATTACAACTTATTCATTTACTTGTAAGTCTCCCTTGTTGTAAGTCATATTATAATCATGAATTGTGCGAATTGTGTTAATAAATAAAAAAATAAACAATTTATAAAGCAAAAACTTTCTCCAATCGACCAGTACTTTCTTTTTAAAAAATGGTATTCAAGGGCAACTGCATATTTCCTTTGACTTTAGAGAAAACCAATATAATGGATAAATAATTAACAATACAGGTAAATACAAAATAAAAATAAGAAACCATTCATTATTTGCCAATAAATAGGCCTGCAAGAGAGGTTTGTACAAATATTCATTTTCATATATTTTGTATTTAATAATCATTTTGATAGATAAAATGCCATGGAAGTCAACAAAACACAAACAAACAACATACATGTTAAGACCTACATTATATCAAGAGAGAGCTCATGACCAAGCGCAGCGGAAAAAGCGTGGGTACAAGATCGGACATGATTCACGGTGACGTTACAACAGTCGCTCAGGTCAGGCTAATTAAATACATCCCTTCCACTTGTCATTGATTTACCACAGCAATGAGTAGGCAAGACGAGAGTCGACATGGGAGGGGGAATCATGCCTCTTGCTTCGCATCCTAACATCGGCAACATGCCAGGTACGCACATACGATTGCGCAATGCAAAACGGATACTGCATTAAAATCAATTGGCAAGATTTCAAAGACTGCTGTTCTTATCAAACAGGGGGATGATGAAAATACAATTATAGCCTACATGTATGTTTTAAAATGTGGTGAGAAATTATAGTTTTATTATATTAACATAGCTTACTTTTCCCTAAGCTGGAGGAGTAATTATAGATAATGTAAATATTGAACAGTGATGACAAAAATATTGTACAGGCCTACATGTTTCCCTAGGGAATGCTAAATGTGCACAACAATTTGTATGTTTTTTTTTCTTTTCAAAAATGAAATAATGCATTTAGTGTTGCATTACATGTCACAATGTAATATGATAAACTCTATTTAGCAACACAAAATGCATATAAGTACACATACTGTAATTACATTCTCATTAACATCCCTCCAAAGAGATGTTCAATTTCCACCCTATCACACCCCCTTATCACACAATGGTAGAACCCCTTACCCAGGCCTTTTGGCACTTTGCCAACTTTGGGCAGCTGCCCACTCTTCATGCTTCCTTACACACATACACATGCCTCACACACAATGAACACACACAAATCCTATTCACATTTGTGTGGCACAGCTCAGACATTGGTTGACATAGCATACCAGACAGCTCTTTCTTGACATTTTTGCCTTCATGTGTACTCTCTCATTGAATGAGGAACTAGCTCACACTCATGTGACTTTGCTAGTAAATTTTTATGTCTGGTATTGAAAATACAATTAAAAGTGTCTGGTCCATATTTTCACATACTGGTAGGACCTAAATACAGACACAGTACATGTATATGAAAGCACAACTGCAACAAGAGTTCATTTCAGAGAAAAATGCTATTAAAAAGTTGATATTGAATCAAATCCAGGTTTGCTTTTGATTATTTATGATTGTTTATATCATATAAAGACATTTAAAAATTGTTTGGTTGCCCCACATTGACCAACCATTTGAAGATTGCCTGATCTGATCAAAGAAATATAGTGTACAGGAGTGGATATCTATATTAGAAAAAAGGGGGAAAATCAAAATTATAAATAAACATGAGCAATACAATATTGGGGTCATTTCCAATTGTCCTTTAATTACCTATCATTCCCTTCTCAGTCTATTTTCTACTTTAGCCATTTTATCCTTTTGCAATTTCTATATTCTATGTTAAATGTATCATGCATGTACAGTGTAGACAAAATAAATATCAGAATTTGTTTCTAACCAACTGATATCATTGTTAGGAAAGAGCAATATCAACTGTATGTACAGAAGCCAACTGGAATTAAAGAATATCCCTGACAAAAGTTTATATGCATTACATCTTAATTTACATATCATTCAAATTGGTCAAGAGTTTATCTTGTAATGAACCTCAGTGAAAATGTCAGATTTTGTAAAGTATCCAACTTCAATGTCACAGGGTTTTGCCTATATATTGCGTCCTTCCGTTACCGACCTCATTAATATGCATATCTTAATACTGATTAAGAGATTCAACAAAAAAATTTGCGGATATTGAAGAACTTTGTTCTAGCCTTCCTTTTGAAAGGTTTTAAATGCTCTTCAACCACTAATATTCTTGCAGTTCTTGCTTGAACTTTAAAATAGTTGTCTGAATGTCCTTCCGTTACCGTGGAATTGCCCATGTGGAAAATGAAATCTGGATAGCCTGTTGAAGTGACTAACACAAAACACAATAGCAAATGTTCAACTTCAGGGCATATTCTTCTTCATTTCCTTTAAAAAAAAAACCCTCATTTTTTGGCCTCTTAATAATATTAGTTTATTTTTTATAGCCGAAATTGGAAACATCTTTGAAGTAAAAATGAAAAATGTTTGATGTGTGTCTATCAACTGTCAACATCAACTGTCAATAACTTTTGAGCTGTGCACTAAAGAATTTTCTTCATTTATTGAACATTCGAATCATGTCTACAACATATGTACTAGACTTGGACCCTGTAAATAGATTCGGGGCAAAATGTAAACATTGTCTGGGAATGTGCTGATGCCAGATGGATTGAGGAAGCCAACCAAAATTGACACGATTGAAGCCATAAACTAGTTAAAAGACATCTTTTTTCCACAAATAAATTCATATATTATGTGCAATGTAAGTATCATGACATTTAATTTGTTTTTGATAAATAAAACATACAGAAACCTAAAACAACAAATTAGTAAAAAGCACGTGGCTGGGTCTTCCTAGCAATCTCACACACCCAGACGCTCCCACAACATACACAATGAAAAGATAGAGGATGGACGGGTACACTGTAGCGTACACACTCGTACTCGCATACGGTACACAACATTTGCATCGAACCACCCACGCAAGCCAAACCCTACACACACGAGTACACACAACTATGGGCGGCGCGGCCCAAGCTTACGAATCACAACACAACAAACACGTGCCCGGCATTTAAACACAATGATAAAAAAAATCACTTAAAATCGCAAACTACATAGGAAATGGCAAAACTGATTTAAAATCACACCTCATATAACAATCTTTGAATAGGTGCAAAAAATATTTGGTAAGTGTATCTAAAAAGATGGAAATTTGACAGATAAATGAATGAATGAAAAACGAAGGATGCCAGCTGTGAGTGCCTGCCCTGGCCACGCGAAGGCGGATCTCGTTTTCACCCGCCGGTGAAGTCGGCACAAAATTACATTTTTATTCAACATGGGCCTGCAACTCCTGACCATACAGGACACAAAATTTAATACAGTATATATTTCATAATAAATTAATTAAAAAATAACCGATTTGCTCCGAAAAGATGGAGAAAATCTTGAAAACAAATGTTTAAAATGGACCACGTGGCGGCGACCCAGCTCAGCTGGATCTCGCACTCACAGCTGATCGCTTAGGGTTACACAATTCGCGAAACTCAATGAACAAATGACGATATAGGACTAAAAAAGTTTATAATATGATATAACATTTGCCCTTGATACAAAGCAAAAATTAATGTACGGAGAATCTTTGCAAATTTGTAAAATTTAAAGAAACAAACATGATCGACAAGGGTTCGTTCTGAGACGTCAGCACTATTTTCGATCGAAGTATTCGCCGGTAATTTTCAAAACAACGCAATTGATGAAAATTACTCACCTTCCACTCGGGCTAATCATATCACTAGGAACTCGCAAAGGTCCGCTTAACGTATCTTTCTCAGATTTCAACGTATAATAAGCCATCTCTCAGATCGATAACAGTACACGTCGAAATGAAGGTGCAATGCAAAATGATGATTTTTCCTCTCAGAATTTTCACAACAAATGTGGCGCAGGCAGAGAGTGTGTAACGTGAATGTGTGTGGTATTGTGGCGGGAAACAGCTGGTCACAGAGTCAGCTGCGAGCCTCTCAACCTCGAGTAAAAATTCATCCGCATACCAAAACAAATGCGGTAAAATAACGTATTGGCGTGAAACATTAAATAATTAAAACCGAAATTATTAGTTTGAATAAATGGCTTCGTATGATGTATGTATTGCTTTTGTATAAAACGCGAATCATATTTTTATGAGAATAAACATTGCTCTATATCACACGCCCACGAATATTTGATAGTATTGCTGCTATCCGTACGGTAATCAGCTGACAGTTGGCATGGCGCGAGCGTTTTGTAAATGTGTCAACAGCTGCGTGAAATTCTTTACCGTATTACGACGAGAATGTACAGAGCTTCATTAAAGAGTAATTAAATCATAATCAGGTTGTCACTAAATTTGAATAAACATATTATAAACCGGTGATAAGTATAAGTATTAGTACTTTGTTAGAGCTTTTTATTACATCGAGGATGTTTTCTTTGATTCAGAGACTATATTTATATTTTTGAATGGCAAATTCTCCCAACCCCTGGTAGGCGAGGTTTTCGTCAATGGTATGCATCGTTAGCCAATCAGGCTTCGAGAAACGGATCCCTTGTCAATCATTGATATATTTAGCTCTTGCGCCATTGACGGTCTTTCCTGCATGCTTTTGATTGGTCAGTTGGTGAAGGGTGGGTACCCGAGTTTCCTTTGAGTCTCGAGTGAATTTACTACATTTTTACTACACTATTTATTGTTGTTATTTTGATGATTTTGATGCTGATCTTGTCATAGGGAGAGGTAAACAGGACTAGAAACGAGATTATTGATCGGATGTCTTATTTTTGTATGCACCATTTTATAAAGCATTTCTTACAAAAGCAGTAGAATTAATAAACAATTAAAGCTGAATAATAACAACAACAACATGATAACAATAACAAAAATACAAAACAAACGGAACCAGGCACGGGTCCAGAACAATCAATGGGGACACGATAGGAAACAACTACAAAATTAAAATATCAGCTCTTCATTTTAAAAAGCTAAATATTCTTACAAGTCGTCGCAGCATATTTCAGTATATTTATTTTTATTTACTCTAAACAATATCCGGTCTTCAAGTCATCATCTTTCGGGTATGTCTTGCTAGACGTTATATTTGACCCTCAACGTATGTATGTTCACGACCCCCCCCCCCCAAAAAAAAACAAACAAACAAACAAACAAACAAACTGAAACAAACACATAGACTTGATAAAATCATAAAATAGGAAATTTTAGCACAGTCGGCCAGAAAAAAATTCCGTCCAGAAATTATGAATTTTCAAAGTTTTCATATTTCTACAGCTTTACTTAATATATTTAAAAATAATCCTTTATTTTCAGCTCGTCAGTCAACAACAAATAGAAACTTACTGTTGACAACTAGTAATTTACAATCTGAAGCAAATGATAAAACAATTCTGAATTGATTAAATAATTAACGAATTATAATAATAAACGAAGGAAAGGCTGCAGATCCAGGAGCGGAACTTGGGTTGCACGAGCCTATAATACGAACAATAATGAATTAAAAAAAAAAATTACAATATACACACAATATTGGCATCCTTGAGTTGGCAACTGTCGCGTTAACTTCCCATCCACACAGTTAACATTTCCCCTTTTTCAATTATGCAAGCATTTCAGAAACAACGGTGGTGATTACTCGTTTTGAAATGTGACATTGCAGATTTTGCCAAAGTTGCCAACCGAAGAATGCCCATACGAGTTGAAAAAAAAAATGGGGACCGCCAACCGCCCCCCCCCCCTGGCCCATCCCAACCCATCATTTCAGTCTATTCTTCAGTTTGCGAGCTTTTCCAACCCGAAAAAATATTTTATACTGTTGTTTAATGTTTTTATATTTTTCTCAGTTGAAGATATTACAAATAAATTACTGTCCTATTAATTTTTGTAATATAATATTTCAAAAATTGTATAATTCCATGCACGCACCCAGAATTTTAAACCAGGGGGGGGGGGGTGCTGAGCTCAAATCTGGCGCCCCTCAGGACAAGCAGAGAACCCCCCCCCCCAAAAAAAAAAATAATAATAAATAAATAAATAAATAAATAAATTAAAAAAAATAAAATAATAAAAAAAAATCAAAAAAAAAA